>WURT03655057.1:0-18703 GCA_009936505.3 Holothuria glaberrima
GAACAGTTACTCTTCTGAAAAGCCTCTCGACTGTAATAGAGAACTGCACTTTTTGACGAACAAATTACATTTCCTACTCAAAATTAAAGAAGCAGCAGAAATATAAACTGCACTAATTGCAAGGGACAATTTTTAGTCACATTAATTTTTTAGTAACAACAAATTGATCAATTGGAGGGAGGCTCAAGGAAAGAGGCGGGATAAACTTTGGAAAAAAAAACGACGGTAGAACTTGTTGTGATCGTAGAAAGTTTCAATGTTTGATGGTGGCTATACAATGAATTAGTGTCCCCCCCATTTTATTGCTATCTTTCTGTTTCAATGAGTTAAGTAACAATACTAAACACAAACGGTTAGCATCATGAAGGGCACACAGGGATTTTTCTCTTTCCCTTCTAGTGCGAATAATTTTAACAATTAACATTCAAGTCTGAGTTTCGTTCCAGTTTGATGCTTATTAAAATATTCATTACATTTCATGTAGTATGTCGGACATGTATACCCCAAATCTTGTATAACCAGTTATAGAATGTGGAAATTAACATTACTGCAACAGCACAGTCAGTACTCATTTGCTCTCTTGCCAGTCGGGATTTGTTGAACATCCAACGCCAGCTTGTCTTGATGGTTTGTGATAAGGAGCCGTTTTTAAAAGCTGTGAGCTCAATATTTTGGCTGTTGCAGCTTTGCAAGACATTTTTTGTTCGATAATGTTTTGCTCAATTACCATACTATTAATGTAATGTTAGCTGTATGTTGACTAGAAAGGTACTTGCCTGTTTATCACGAAACTACACACTTTACGTGATTTAAATACACTTTTTGTATAACGAGAAAATGTTTTTATCTACCTAGAATACTTTTAAATATTTTTGACGTTCCAAAGACAAATTCTTCCCCACCCAGTCAAAATTGGGTTGAACTGTCTTGAAGTTAACGAGATAGTTGGATTTCTAACTAATTTAGTAAAGTTGTGATAGCTTCAGGACTTCCTCATTGTTTACCAATAACAGGGTAAGAGGTTGCATAATACTTTTTCAAGATTTAGTAGAATTACAATGGCCGACCACTTGAAAAATCCTTCTGTTTGATGACTTAGTTGCGTCTTTTTATTTTACGGTGTAGATGCGCCCTTCTAAGGTCACTGTTATAGACCACAGGATAGCGATCAGCATTAATTATGCATGGGCAGGTATCGCTTGATCTCTTGATATACAATTTGTAAGGTCATTTTTGCATTCACATCTTCCCTTTCAGTTTGTTATCCTAGAGTTCCCCACAGGGATTTTTTTAAGAGTTCAATGTGGGTATTTCTGATTTATTAGGGTAAATAGCTCTTATAGGGTAGATGTAGAGATAGGTAGAAGTAAAGAACATTTGATAAAACCTTTTGCGCATCGCGCCCTACAAAGCAGTTCTTAACAGGTTTATTGGAACACTTGTACCATGAATTAATGCCTTTGCAGTAAAAACGTTCCAGGCGTTTTATTTTGTTATTCCACTGGGCCAGACAGTAGGAGGGTTTTTTGACTTTGAGGGAATTTTCTTCTTACACACTTACTTTGTCTTTCGCGGGAAACAATTTGATTCGTAAAATGTGCTTAAATTTTGTCCGGATTATACGATTAGTTAATATTCGAGAAAAGAGACAAGAATACCACACCCAAGTGGGCAAGCGTTACAGGTATTTCGCAGAAATTCTAACTCAGTTGAATTGGTGCTAGCAGTGGAAGGTTTTAAGCAATGTAATCGACAGATATATAGTATTTTCTTACAATTTATTTTTTCTCTCTTTGTAATTGTCATTTATTTATCGAAATTACTATTTACTACTCCTTCAATATTTTTTATTTCAGCACAACTATCCAAGTAGTGGGTCAAACGAGAGAAATATCGGTATGTACTCATGACATTGAAGTATTCCCTTACCTCTGCACCGTTGTACCCATTAAAAGCGACTCATGAAATACCTTTTAGGAATGTTTTTGCGTAAACTTAAATGCACTTATTGCATTAATACTGTTCTAACACCAGAGACTATGCCAAACAACAACAAATATTTTGTTCAGATTTCACGGTATTAATGTTTTTGTTACTGTGTTATACTTGAGAAGAGACTAGATGTAGCTTCAGTGAAACATTAACTGGTGTAGCAGCAATGACATCTTATTCTTGTTATCAAGCTTAGCATTTACAAAGCTAAGACGGCTAACAAAGGAAGTAATCGTTTTGCAGGTGCTTCTTATTTCTATTACCAACAACCCGAATATCCTAAAGACTGCACCGATGTTAAAAATCAATGTTCCACGAATACCGTTAGTGGTGTACAACTAATTAAACCATATGGTTATCCAGAACCTTTTGAAGTCTACTGTGATAATTCAATAGATTCTGGAGGATGGACGGTAGGTGGAAATATTGCATACCACTCTTTACTTGGTTAAAAAGTTTTAGCTAGATGAATTAAAATGATTGTGCATGTAATTAACATGTATTCCTTGTCTTTATTAGCTTATATTAGTGTAAGAGCTAATCCATGAAGTTAATACTGCGCCTGTCTTACCTTTTACATTTGCATTTGGCAGATCATTCACCGTCTTCAGGATGGATCTGTTAGTTTCGACCGCACTTGGACAGAATATCAAAATGGATTTGGTTTTCTGGCCAAAGAGTTCTGGATCGGCAATGACAAACTTGCATTTCTAACAAACCAAAACACATATGAGCTTTTAATTGACTTTACAAGTAGCAATGGTCTGTCATTCAACATCACATACAGCAGATTTCGTATAAGTGATGAGTTTAGTGAATACAAGCTGACCAGTGTTGGTGAATACAATGGAAACAGAGGTACTTTTTACAAGTGACCATTCTTTCGTCTGTGATTACTGAATGCATTCTGTAAACTTGGACAGAGCTTTTCTTAATTGTATTTTCTCTGCCTTTTACAGATGGAATCTATCAATTTTTGTGTCCAACCAACAGTGTAAGTATCTGCATGAACTGTGTGAACAATCTGGTCCTTCACAGCTTTATGCTATCCTGTTCTTTTCAGTAAATTACAGTGCAGATTCACCTCCTTTTATCATAACTCGTTTTCTAGACTTACGTTTGCGTTTTAACAACATGAACACCGATCATCTTAAAGTTAGTTTATAAGACAATAGTTTTGTGCATTTGACTCAACCTCTACCTAAATTTTTAATTTTAGTCTCATTTGTGACGGACGCTTTGGCATTGATCATACCCGCACCCTGAAACAGATCTTCACTTCAGACTGTCATGAAAAGACTCTGAAAGTTTAACTTATGTTTTGGTGATGTCCGTTTTAATTTTTAGGAAGGTTGGGCTTATATTTCTCGTAATTGCTCACAACGATGTTTATGCAAAAGCGGCCAGGTTTCATGTGATTATTATCAGTGTAGTCCCGATGCAATATGTGGAGAGAGGAACAACGGGTCACAGTGTTACTGCAACGCCGGTTATAAAGGTGACGGGGTTAATTGCACCATCGATGTTCCTCCGTCCGATTGCCAAGATGTATATGACAGGGTTTCTACAGAGAGTGGTGTATATGGAATAAAACCAACGACGTGGCAAGGGGAGCCATTTGACGTATATTGTAACATGACGGATGGAGGAGGATGGACGGTGAGAAACACATTCAATGTTCTACATAACGTTACCTCTTTTGGATTAACGTACAGTAGGAAAAAAAACACAAATTGGGAATACAGGCCCCTGATTTTTCGCAAGCGTAATTTATTTTAAGTGCCCCACCCTTTCAATCGAATGTTAAGTAAAAGCTGTTGGCATTCCTGCACTGAAGAGTGCACTTTCTTGTATTTTTTTTTGTAATATACTACACACAGTCCTTTTGGTTTTGTGATTTCCGGGGAGTATGTTCACGTAAAGCCCTAAAGGTTTTCTTTAGCACATTCTCTTTTTACTACATGTACAGTATTGTAAACACGATGCACAGTAAATCGTTCTTGCATGTATGATAATTGTTGTGAAAAGAAGCAATAAAAGAAATTAAATGAAAAATGCCTATGTTTGACAGCACTATCTGTTTCGATTTTATCTAGGTCTTCCAACGCCGTGTCGACGGCTCTCAGGATTTTGCCCTTTACTGGTCTGATTACAAAAATGGCTTTGGAACACCTGACCATGAATTATGGCTCGGAAATGACAAATTACACAGTTTGACAACACAAAAGAATTACGAGCTTCGAGTTGACCTTGTCAACAGCTTGGGAAATCCATACTTCGCTAAATACAGTTCTTTTCGCATCAATGATGAAAGCGACAAATATAGACTGAGTCTTGGCAGCTACAGTGAAGGGGATGCAGGTTAGTGGGTAGTACTAGGCAAATGGTTCAATTCATCATTCTAACATGTCTACAGGGCTACTCTAGTTTGGAATTTAGTACTTTTTATACGTAACATGTCCCGTTTAAATCTATACTATCTCAGGGAATTTTAATTGCATTTGCAACATGTCTTCGCAATATGAGTATTAATACCGAACGCTAATGCGTATTTGTAGTCTTACATTTGCCAGGATGATACAATTAAGTCTTCTTGTATGAGGTAATTATTCACCAACAACACTTATAATGCTTAACCGTTTGCCCTTTGAGGAAAAATTATGTTAATACAGTTATAAGAACCCATCTCTGAAAGTCTGAATGCATGTTAGACCTTAGTCGGCCACATCGATCCCATCCTCACCAGTTTTTAGAAATTTGTTTTAGTTAAAAGTAGCCTTATCTTGAATAAGGTTTTATGAGGGAGTAACACAATTGACAACCCAACCACTTGCTATTAGAGGAAAAATTTTACTCACTCTACATTTCAATATCTAGAGGTTTCATGAAATCCTGATTTCAAAACACTGATAAACATACACGATGAAGAAAAGAAAAAAAAACAACTTATTCATAAACTTATAATGTCAACAACAAAACAAAAAACTAATAAAAAAACTAAAAATTTTATTTTTATCTAAAGAAATTGATAAACTGATTTAATTTAGTAGATAGTGGTGATCATCATTCATACGCTTTCAAAAGAGTTTTAAAAACATTTCTTAGAGTTTTTGGGATCGATAAACAAATTGTTATAACGTTTTACTTAATGAAAGGAAACTAATACACTTTTAGGATATGATTCGCAATGTACAAGGAGCTTTTGGTTAGTGATTGGCTCTTCCTCCAGTTTCAAACCTTTTTTTCCTGAGACACACAATTCCGTCCTTCCCTGTAATTATTTCCGAATACGTCATGGAAGAAAGTGTCTCAAAGTATTCAAATATATATTTGGTTCGAAATTTACTTCTGTTCTGTTATATTTGCTAGTTTTGAAAGAACTCTATTAGTGCGTTTAAAGTAGGTTCCAAACTATAGTGCATAATTACCGCTTTAGAAATAAGTAAAGTAAGCTCTTATGGGACCAAAACGGCATATTCTTTGTCGTTCCTATTACCTGTAGTTGAACAATGTATGTTGACAATTTCATTTTGTATCTAATGACAATGCAACACAGTGTAAGCATTTCTCACAGTTCTAGGTATACATACTGATACTTCAATTGTTTTTAATTTGGTTCCGTCTATGTAGGTGATCAACTGTATTATGACAATGGCCAAGCTTTTTCAACTAGAGACCAGGACAACGATGCTCATAGTTATCACTGTGCCTTTCATACAACTAGTTGGTGGTGCTCCAAATGCACTTACAATAGTGGATGGTGGTACAATAATTGTTATTATGCCCCTCTCAACAACCCTTACGGAACAGACTGCTTTAGTTGGCACAATCTTCCTGGAAATAGGTGCAACATAAAATTCGCAGAGATGAAGTTACGACCAATATAATTCAAACATAATAGCCTCCAGATTGTTCTGACGTGGTTGTTAAGGATATCCTCTTCTCTTATTTAACTATCATATTTATGAGAGAATCCTCCAAAACAAGATGCCAATAACCTTTCCCTTCTCATGCACACAGTGGTTTGGGTTGTGTGCCTTGTTCATGTCAACGACAACCCCTGTAACCGGAATCTGAACAACGCTTAGTTTTAACTGTTTAAGAACTCAGCCTAGGTGAGGGCACTTTTCAATTTCCACTGAAATTTTTTTGATAATGACACGTCCAAGGAACACCAGTGCATCGATGGCAATGGCACAGTTTAAGGAGCCACATTCGAACAGACAAAATATAACTGCATGAAAAAAAAAATTAAATGACAATTTTTTCCCCGAGACACGTAGAACACTTTAATCTAAAAAATATTTTGAAGTTTTATGTAACGTAACGAGCCATTTGCTTTGGTTTTCACAAGGATATTGCATTTTGCAATTCTCGTGAAAAGTCTACGTGCAAACGATTCATATTCTATACAATTTATATTTTCGGCTGTTCAGATATGATCATATGTTTGTTAAACCTAATAAGAAGAATAAAATCAAGTATTAAAATAAAACCTTTCTGATCTGCTGCATGGACTGCTACAGCAGTAAAACAAATAACACTTACGATTTATAATTTTTCTATACCTGGATGAGAGGAGGTCAACACTTCATTTTGTAGCTGAACTAAAGGGAAAGCGTTTGACACATATAATTATATTAAAGTTGGCCTCACAAAGCCGATGAATTTTGTACCTTGATTATTTTGCCCTTAGTAGAAAACAACCTGTTTTTTACCCAGTCCTCTTTGCATGATAATACGTATGACATAACCTACATTTATCCATATCTCCGGTGCCAAAGTGTAAGATCGCTAAAACATATTGCCTAATTGCAACTGAGTATATGTACATTAATTTTGCGTATGTTGTAGGCTTGACTAGCAAGAGTGCTTAATGCCGTTGAATTACACCAAAATTCGGTGCGAATGATTTGGAAAAATTAAAGTTTTTTTTTTTTTGCAAACATTGAATCAGTAACAGTACAAAGGTATTAAGACTTAAATGTAGTTAGAACTTGATATAGTAAAATAATTTTATCGACACCGTTGGCGCCAGATCTTATTATGCATAGCCTACCAGCTTTATCTTACAACTTAAAGATGCAAAGTAAAAATATATGAATGAACATGAACTGTCACCCCCGGTCAAAATTTATGAAAGTTCCAGTCAGTAACGATTTAGATCGAACGTAAAGAGAGAATACGCTAAAAGAACCGTGTGGGCCGACTCATTTAATGTAAGATACTGTACTCACTTTGTGGATGCTGTAGGCCATGTCTAAAAGCTCAAAGAAGATACAGATACATTCCACTTGTATCCCATCATGCTGAGATACTATCAATAGTCAATATACAGTAAGCAGAATATGGACGCCAGTTTCCCTGTTAGCAGGTTAGGGAGGTTTTTTTGTCTTTTCATATATTACGAAATTAGATGTTAATAGCTGAGCACAGCTTATTATAAGGGCACTAATAGTGAGGTCCAAGGGCAAATCTGAGGTTAGTTCACTATTTCGAAGCAAGTATGAAGTAAAAGATGTACATTTAGTTTCTGAAAATGGTTTTTGCCAGAAGAAATATTTTATTTTCGTTATGAGGTAAGTCTGTAGATCTGCAGGCTAGCATCATTGTTATGAGAGGCACCGTGTGGATCATGAGATCGGTTTAATTTCTAATGTGAAAATTATAACTATTGAATGTAAGTGCTCACTATGCCAACAAACAGAAAACTGGAGGACTTCATGGTACCCTTCAGGTATGCACAATGGTTTTTTTTAGTTCAGGATCAAAGTGTGAACCCCGTGGCTTTTTTAAAACTCTGGTGTATCTTCGAATGGGTTGGGGAAATATAGCCGGGCATCTGCCAAGAGCCAGGGTGCTGAAAATTAAAAATTTAACTGAAGGGTAGGGGGAATTTCTTGGCCAATACTTCGAGAGGTCGTTTGTTACTCTCGAGTTTATGGATAAAAAATGGCAATTTTATTTCCCCCGCCCCTTATTTTTTGATTTTTCAGCACCCTGACTCTAAACAGGTACCCGCTATTTTACCCCATCTCACCGGAAGATACCCATATACCTGAATTTTTCTGTTTATAGACATACTATGAAACCGAAAAGACATAGTGGCATTAATGACTATTCCAGGTGACACTTACATAAAATCTGAGGCTTGACTAATTCAGGCAATATTAATTTAAATTTAGAAGGGGCGAATTTTTGAGGGGTGTCCCCCTTGAGTATACTGCTCTAGTAACTTTTACCTGATAAGAGCTGTTACAAGGGTTGGGTTCACAGGCAAACGGAGCAAATTTATGGTGAAAGCAAATGTAACAATGAAGCCAAACATCGCGAAACAGAATTATTGGTACATTACAGAACATAATCATACAACGTACAATTTTTCTTAAAGGGTACAAGTTCCTGAACATTAGACCGAGTTTCATTTTCCTACACTAACAGTTGCAATGAGATAAAACATGTCTAGCCGGCTTTGCATTACTGTGATATTTGTCGTAATAGATGGGGACAAGCTGTTTATAGAATGTCTGTGATCCAACCTGTCCCTCAGAGTAGCTCACGAGTGTTACCATCAAATTTATTGACGGTATCCTGACATCAATCATGATTAATACATTCTTGGAACTAGATCACAGCGCCGCCGGAAAATGTCGAAGACTGCGAGGGGCCGAAGCTTAAACTGCTAGGCTTTAGAGTTTTCCACCGCATATTTTGGATAATTTGAAACACAAACATCAATTTTTAAGAATTTAGACTTCACACTTAAAGTTGTTGACGGACGAAGAGGTGGGGGATGGGGGCGCCAACCCAGTCCCCGGTACTGACGGCTCTGGGATATTAAAGCGAGAATTTAGTTGACTATTTTCTTAGAATTGCTTCTGAGCCCAAGATTATTTCACTCATTTTTACACGAGATTTTATAGTATAAAGAAAGCTCACGAAGATAGCTGTACAAATACGAGTCGTGCAAAACTTAATTCGCCGAGTCTTTAAGACAGTGTTCACATGTCTCGGTCACTTCAGGGTCATAATTAACCTTCGAATAAGCTTCGATTATTGGATTTGCTCAGTTTGTCATGTGAAGTTGTGCCTTCTTTTATGGCTCGGCTTATGGGTATTTCCAGTGTGATACTTCTCTATTTGAGCACGATCCCTTCGAACATATACTGCATTTCACCTGCCACGCAGTTACTTTGACTTTTTCATGAAGTGGAAATACTTACCATCCCTGATTTCACCAACTTGACCGTCTTCCAATAGGAATTATCAGCTCATTTGAGGCATATAGGAAGTCGTCTTTCGAAGGACGACAATTCGTTAGGCAGTTCTATTGATTTTCTTTATATAGTTGGTTTGATCACTCATAACATAGTCCCAGACTTGATCGCCGCTTAGCTCAACGACCACACCATTGAAAATCTCCGTTTGTTTAACACGCTGTTCTACCGCTCAAAGTCCGTTGGCGCGTCTCAGCTTAAGCTGCGCATGCCCAGATGCCCGAATATGGGTCGAAACATTTTACAGTCGTCTGTTGCCTGCTTGGAAGATACGTTTCTTACTCAACAGATGAAGTTGCGTTGACTGCAGAACATTTTTGCTCATATTTGTACCTCACTAGTTGCTTTCGGAATTACATTCAAGTTTCACCTACAGTTAGAGACACCGACAAAACTTTTTACAAGCATCTCGTGTTAATGTAAAGGTTGTCACGGCAATAGATAAAATTGTTACTAGTGTTTTAAAACACATCTTAGGGCAACTCAGTGTGACTGCGCTCTTTCACTATCAAATATGTGGATGGTAGAACCGCCAGTTATGTAACGATTGCCCCCATATAGGCCCCACGTATCATTGTTGGCGGGGCAGTTTCACAACACAAAAAATTGCGAGCTTCGAGTTGACCTTGTCAGCAGCTTAGGAAATCCATACTACGCTAAATAAAATTCTTTTCGAATCAATGATGAAAGCGACAAAGATAGGTTGAGTTTTGGCAGCTACAGTGGAGGAGATGTAGGTTAGTTGGGAGTAGTAGGCAGAGGGTTCAGTTTACTAGACATGTTAACTCAGTGCTACTCTAATTTGGGATTTAGTACTTTTTTATGCGTAGCATGTCCCGTTAATATCTATAAATTTACTTCTGTTCAAACTTGCATTTGTTATTTTGAAAGGGTTCTATTAGTGTGTCCAAGTAGGTTTCAAACTATGGTGCATAATTACCGCTTTAGAAATAAGTAAAGTTGGCTGTTATCAGACCAAAACGGTATGTACATTGTCTACCCCATTACCTATAGTTAAACACCGTACGTTGACAATTTCAATTTGTTTATAATGTCAAAGCAACGCTGCGTAAACATATCTCACGTATACATGTTGATACTGTTTTATTTGGTTTCGTCTATGTAGGTAATCAACTGTATTATAATAATAGTCAAGCTTTTTCAACTAAGGACCGGGACAACGACGCTTATAGTTATCACTGTACCTTTCATACAACCAGTTGGTGGTGCTCCACATGCACGTACAATAGTGGATGGGGGTTCAATAATTGTTATTATCCTCCCCTCAACAGCCCTTACGGAACAGACTGCTTTAGTTGGCACAATCTTCCTGGAAATAGGTGTAACATAAAATTCGCAGAGATGAAGTTACCCCCAATATAATTCAAACATAATAGCATCCGGATTGTTCTGACGTGGTTGTTTAGTACTTCCTTTTCTCTTATTTAACTACCTATTTATGAGAAACTATTCCCAAACGAAAGGCCAATTACATTTCCCTTCTCATGGACCGAGTAAACGAAAGAAATTTTAAACGAAATTTGAACAATGCCCAGTTTTAAGAACCTGGTCTTGGTGCAGGCTCTTTTTAATTTCCGCTGAAAAATTTTGTGGTAATGACACGTAAAAGGAACACCAATGCATAGATGGCCGTAGAGCAGTTTAAGGAGCCACATGCCAACAGATAAAATATAACAGCAAGAAAAAATTAAATAAAAATTTGCTTCCCGAACAGCATAGAACATTTTAATGTAAAATATTATTTTGAAGTTCCATTCAACAAACGAACTATTTGCTTAGGCTTGCACACGGATATTGCATTTTGAAATTCTCGTCAAAAGTCTGTATGCAAATGATTCATATTCGCTACAATTCATAGTTTCGGCTGTTAAGATATGATCATATGTTTGCAAAACCTCATGAGAATAATAAAATAAAGTAAAAAATTAACCCCTCTCCGACCTTTTTCATGAACTGTTACAAAAGCAAGACAAAAAACACTTACGCTTAATATTTTTTCGTTATCTGGATGAGAAGAAATTAACACTTCAGTTTGTAGCTAATTTAAAGGAAAAGCGTTTGACAAAAATAAGTATATTTAAGTTGGCGTCACAAAATAGATGAATTTTTGTTTCTTGATTCTTGTGCTCTTAGTAGAAACAGCCTTTACTTTTACCATGACCTCGTTGCATGATAATGCTTATGACGAAACCTGCATGTACCTGTATCCCCGGTTCCAAACGGTAAGATCCGTAACACATATTGCCTTGCAAATGTGTGTATGTACATTTATTTGTGTACTTTGTACACTTGACTGGCAAGAGTGCTTGATGCCGTGATATTTCAGGGAAAGATGGTGGGAATTATACGTACAATTAAAGTTTTTTTTTTTTGTAAAAGTCGAATCAGTTGTAGTGTAAAAGGTAAAAATGTATCTATTTTGTAACTTGAATGTAGTTAGAACTTGATATATTAAAATAAATTTAATATAACATTTGTACCAGATCGTATTATGCCCATCAGCCTTAGCTTACAACCTATAGATGTTAAGTAAAATTTATATGAATAAACTGAAAGTTTCAGTCCCGGCTGAATCATTTGAAAGTTCCAGTCAGTAAAGATTCCAATCATACGTAAAGAGAGAAAATATCGCTAAAAGATTCGTGTGGACCGACTCATTTAATGCAAGATACTGAACACACTTTGTGAACGCTGTTGGCTATGCCCGAACGTTCAAACAAGAGACAAATACATTTCAATTGTTCGTCATCATAGTGGGATACTATCAATATTCAATATAAAGAAAGCAGAATATTGCCTCCAGTTAACCTGGTAAGGAGATTTGTGTCTTTTCATATATCGTAAAATTCGATGTCAGTAGCTGAGCACAACTTATTATAAGGACACTTATTGAGGTCCAAGAACAAA
Source organism: Holothuria glaberrima (assembly GCA_009936505.3). NCBI lineage: Eukaryota > Metazoa > Echinodermata > Holothuroidea > Aspidochirotida > Holothuriidae > Holothuria > Holothuria glaberrima. The sequence goes on from WURT03655057.1 coordinate 12,198, forward strand.
TCTGAGGTTATCGCAAAATTTGGACACTAACATGTAGTAAGAGATGTACATATAGTTTCTGAAAATAGTTTTGCCCATAATAAATGTTTCATTTGTGTTATCAGTTAAGTCTATAGATCGGTGGGCTAGCATTACTGTTATGGGGACGGGGGCACTGTGAGGATCATGAGGGGCTTGCTTTCTAATGTGGAAGTTATAAGAAATGAATCTAAGTGCTCACTATGCTAACATAAAGAAAACTGGAGGCCTTAGAAACGTTTTGCATGATATTCTTCCGCTATGCAAAATGTAATTTTTGAGTTAAGGATCAAAGTGGAAACCCCGTGGCTTTTTATGAAACTCTATAGGGTGAAATCTCAACGGTTATACACAATTTGATAATATTGTGAACTGCCAGCTACTTCTGAGCTTTCATTTTAGGGGTATGATCCAGGTCCTGTAGCCAAGCAAGGTAAGGGGGAGGGAAGAGACAGCTGGTAAGGGGGAGGGAAGAGACAGCTTCCTGGTGGAAAAAAATCAACGCGCGGGAAAGGGAGATTTAGCGTGAAAGTCAAAGTAGGAATGAGGCCAAATATCGCGAAAGAGAAAAATTGTCAATATAGTAGTGTCGTATTAGATGGGAAAAGATGTTTATAGATTATCTTTGATCCAAACTGCCCTCTAATTAACTCATGGGTGTTATCATTAAACTGTATTGGTGGTATCCCGACATCAGTCATGTCAACTACATCCTTTAAACGATATCACAGGGCAGTCGGAAAGTTTTGAAAAATGCGAGGGACAAAACTTTAAGCTACAAGGCTTTGTAGTTTGTCACCACATATTTTAGATATTCCAAAATCAAATTTCAAGTTAAGAAAGACTTCACGCTTAAAGTTGTTGGCAGATGGAGAGGGTCGGAGAAGGGGCTCCATCCAAGTCCCAGATACTGACGGCCCTGGGTTATCGTGGCAAGAATGTAGTTGACCATATTTTTTTAGTTGCAGCCCGAGCCCCAAAATTTGTCATTATTACATGAGATTTTATTACTTAAAGAACACTCACCTAGATAGCTGTATAAATACCAGTCATGTACCTGCCACTTTCAGCAAAGCCCTCATTTAAAGTTGAAACATCAACTAAAGAGAGGTCTATTATCAAAACTATCACTACTAACAGGTAGTGATGTTACCTTGTGCAATTCGCTGAAGCTGTTTAAGACAGTGACACTGTTCATATGTCTCGGTACCTTCAGCACGCTGGTAGCAAGATACTAAAAGTTGTGTCTGCCAATTTTGCCCGCAAAACTATCTAAGCGGAGCTCCACCATAAGTTGGTGCCTAGCGTACAAAGAAAATTTTGGATTTAAATACCCCAAGATGGCCGGAAATGCCCCCTAACGTGGTATAATACATAGACCTAAAGCCCTGATATTTTGAGAAATTATACCTCATAAATTTCGAAAGGAGGGAATTTTGCACGAATGTATGGAAACTTTTGCTTCTGAATGCGTAATCTGATCTGCTCGAATAGCTCAAGTTAGTGGTCTACGTTGTCATAGGAACAGTTTTGTTGAATTTCGAGAGCGCCCTTACTTATCGTGGATTTACTATCACAGTTTAGTTATAGGGGTTTCACAGAAATCGCAACTACTGTATGCCACTCAAATTAACATAAATTTATTATTTATCTATTAACACATTCTTTACTGTGCTTTAGCCAATAATAAGCTAACTTGTCCAAACGAAACTTACTGAAGAACCACCGTACCAGGCTCATAAACAAGCAGCGTAGGTTCTGTTCCAAACAAGAGCAAATTAATGACAACGAACATTTCAGGTTCCCATAGCAATGACGTCACAGTGTATCCACTTTGTTCACACATAGTGTTATAAATCAATGTCTAGATAACATCTTTCATTGGTCAAAAATGTCCGTTGAACGCTTTTCCCTAATCCCTACAGTACTTCCTCGGTTTTAAAAGCCCACAAAAATTGGCTTCTTCGAAGCAGTTTATGTGTTTATTCATATTATTTGACTCCTCCACTTCTAGGATAGGGAATAAGTAGCTTCATCAAACATTAACACCCCCGAATTCGTTTGGTTTACATAAAAAGGATTATTTGTTTTGATTTTTAATAAATTTCCTGCTAAATAGATTTAAAAACTGTTTGATTAGCCTATTTGATTAAATATTTCAATACTTTTACCAAGGCTAGATATTAAGCTTTCCTACAGAAAAATATTCTCTCCCTAAGTTCCTAAGCACATTGCGTGTAAGAGGCTTAAACCTTTAATTGCAACCATTCGTAGATTCTCCTCTAATATTTTTTATGTAATGTTGTTTATAAAATGGTTTTCATTCGATCATCTTTCATAAAAGAGGCAAAATTTACATAAAATACAGATTTTGAAGTTATTACATACGAAAAGTGGGAGGTACTTTTAACTTGTTCGTTACTAAGCGGGGTTTTCACATATGCGTGAACGAGACAACTGCTAAATAAGGATTGTCCTTTTTAAATTTTTCTCTGAGATTTAGGCCTGATAAACGTGCAAAATACAGCAATTTCTTATTACGCCGTAAAAAATTTAATGTTAAAGAATTATTTTTTTCAAGATGTTCTACCATTTTCCAATGGGTGTTATAGAGAGCTTAGAGTTGTTTAAACAGTCAAGGGTTCCATAAGTAGATCATGGGTTTCCACGGAAATTGATGGAAATGTGTCATTGTAGCCTGTCTGGATTATTTAGAGTTTTCAGGAAGTGGTTAAACATTGTACTTACCTTGACACCTGGAGATATGTGTAGGTCTATAGTCAGTGGGTCAGTAAACAACTTTGTTGAACCTGATAACGTCGAAGCCTAAGGCAATGAACTTTAGACGAATCATACATGAATGAAAGAAGTACAAGTACATATGAGCGTGCATTGTGCATGCAACATGCATCAAGGTAAGGGACGCCAGGATCGTATCAATCCAGTTCAGTGCTTGATTTTTGGTTGTGTCTGTGCAATCGGTGGCACAACCACTAATCACCCAGGGAAAGGTTTGCCGTTTTTTAAGGCCTATCATACCATTCCTCACTTCCCATTTTTAGTCAGAAAAAGCCTATTTTATGTTTTCAGTTTCTTGGCCTTGTCACAGTTCGTCCCCTTTCTGGCGTAATAACGAATGTCGAAAAAGTGAGTTTCGAGAAATCGCGTTGCAAAGATTTGACGTATTTCAAAACAAGATTTCTATTATAAAACAATGATTTTTGCTATGTGTTTTTATTTCAAGTGATAAAAAACAAATTATTCAAGTTTTCAAGAAGATACTGACGTTACTTATTTCAAAATAGTTTTCAAAGTGATTCGTCACTACGCCAAATGGTAAAATAGCTTCCATGTTGACTTTTTCTCGATTCGTTACACATTCGTCACTATGCTAAAAGGATAACTGTCAGTTACGTTGGATTTTAGGTGGTTCGTCACACATTCGCCGGTATAATAGATCATTTAAGAGTGATATCGTAGTCCTTAAATCAATATTCGTCAATTGTTTACAATGGGAATCATTCATCATGTACGGTCAACTGCTTTTCGATTTTTCAGAGACTGTATCCCGTGACTTTCAAGTTGGTAAGGTCGTTTATCACAATTAAACCTGACATCGAAAAAAATGCATATTGGTGTATAAAATATCTATAAAAATAATGTATCACAAATAGAAGAAAGTGTTTCATTGTCCCTTGATGTGTTACCAGTTTCGCAATCTTTAATCGTACGGTATCGGTATATTTACTGATTAAATTTTTCATGAACGCACAATTCAAGGGTTATGAGTGGCAACCCACCTTCCCAGGAGCAAAGAAAAGTCGGGCTTTAGGGCCAAAGATGTCACTTTTAGGTCAAAAGTCTCGGCAATAACTGTTTGTCAAGCATGGTAATTTCTGGATAAACATCTTTCCGTTCTCTTATTGAACGACTTTTCACAAAAATAGACTCCCGCTTGTTCAAGTGGTGGGAAGTAAAAGTACGTCTACACAACTGAGTATGACTTGGGACTCGGTAGTGTCTCGTTGAGTGCAAAAAAGATTCGCCGATCTGCGGTGTATTAAAGAAAACGATGAAAAGGGCGTATACTAAGCGGTGGGTGGGGGAGATTGCATTGTGATCAACATTTGATATAGTTCTGTAGGGAAGATTTTAAAACTTACCTGGAAACAGGTTTGTTCAATCTACAGTGGTACAAAAAGGCGCTGTTCTGTCCATCCCACGCAGGATAATTTTCTCTTGTAGAAAAGCTCACCCCTCACAGATTTCGGAACATACAACACCTGTTGTAAGTCAAAGCTAGCAACCACAAACTGGGGATTGTCCTTAGCTTTCGATTTCAGCTCTTCTTTGAGTTGCCGAACTGCCTGCTTCTCTGTAATGTGCCGATCGTATTTTGTCTGGATTGCTTGTCTTTCGACATCATTTCCCCGGTTGTATGTATCACATAATCCACACAAGTCCTTCTTCGGCACATGAAACTTCAGTTTCTGGGAATTAAAAACAGACCTTTAAAGCGCCAATGATGCTACTTCCAGTCCATCCCGTGCACATTCTTTCTCATATAATCGATACATTACGGCAACGTTGAGCTCTGGTGATAGGAACTCAAAAGAGGTCTTCCTTCTGTAGTAATGAGATTCCATCCTTGGGAATTTATCTATATGGACCAAAATCTCCCTTCCCAGTCTTCGGTCCTGTTGCATCATGGACTCCGGTCGACCACCCCTCCCTTCTGGTTGCAGATGGCCATGCTTTTCGGTTTTCTCAACAGTCGTTCCGACCTGTCGCTCGCTAATGCCCGCTGTACTGAGGATATCACTCTGCATACCGGTAGTAACGCCGCCGTTTCGCATGGTAAAGAATACGAGTATCTTAACTTTTTTCGACTTGCGCGGTCAGGATTTTTCTCAGAAGATGTGACAACAACATGTTGTTTTATCCACTTTCTCTGTTTGCCCAAGTTTCCAAGATCGTAAAAGGCATCTAGTATACCTTGTCGTTGGACCTCAGTAAATTGATTGCAACAGAAACCTTTCTTCCTGCACCAGTCACTGTCGCATCGATCACCTAGAACTCTCCTAGCGGGCACGCATCTGTTTGTGCAAGGATTTTTGTAGGCTCTACCAAGATTCCGTTTCTGTTTTGCTGCCATTTTTTCGTTTAGTTTCTTCGGTGATGGATTTTGGTTTTCTTTTCTCTCACCATCGACAGAAAATGATTCTGGATTTGTGCTAATATCATTGTTTTCAACAATGATCGTTTGCAGAGGTGAAATTATATCCTCAGAGGAGCAAACGGTAACACAATTTTGACCTGCGGTGTGGCTATCGCATGGCAAATCCACAACAGTGTGTTCATAGCACAGCAAGGCTAAACATTTAGTGCAAGCCGAATAAAACTCTTCTTCGCAATTTAAGTTCTCGCATTTTTGATCAAAGACTTGTTTAAACGTTAATATATCACTTATCAGGTGTTAAACTTTCAGAAACGTCTCAGTGGTTTCATTGGACCCTTGTGTTTATTTCCCCGAAACTATCTGAATTTTCTTTATTTCACCGGCCTTAAAAGTGAAGGAAGAATCCGGGGTCGCAACTGAGGGGGAGTGGGGGACGTCATTTGTTCCGAACCCACGACATTGTGACAGGCTTCCAAAAATTTGGGGCGGTCATGGCCCCCCAGCCGCCCGCTTGCGACGTGCCTGACCTTTAGCGTCATTCCTGCATTTGAGATTACATTCAGGCATCACCTACAGTGGGCGTTATCCCACAAAACTTTTTACAAGCATCTTGTGTTAAAGGTGACACACATGCCACCAAAAGTGCTGTTTACTCCAATGAAAGATCCGTTGAAATTATTTCAATATCTTTTACCGTTTTTAAAATTATTAAGTCTTCAAAGTTTATGCAAACATAACGGTGTGAAGCATTGTACAGTGTTAAGATTTCTTTTGTTAACCCTATAAAAAATATGTCTTAATTACTGATCAGATAGTTAACAGTTTGGTGAGTGATATCAATATTTCTGAAAGGGACAATTTTAACTTTTATAGTAAACCCCTCAGGTGAAAACAATGCTACCAGTGTTCTTGAAATAAAGGTTGAAAAACAAAGGCTAACATTAGCCATATGGTATGTCCATCTTTCGATGTCACATATTTGCATATTTAGCTCATGTTTCTTCATGAAACAGTTGTGAAATACAAACTACCCTGTAAAATGGTCAATATTTAATGGATTTTAATGGGAATTGCGGCTATTTCTGGGTTTTTAATGCTTTTTACATCCAATATCCAACGATTTAATTTTCATATTTGCCGACCTTAAACATGATGGCTGACATGACACGATGTTGTAAATTGTTACTAGTGCCACTAAAGGTAGCGGACCACTAATTCAATGTTCTTGCACAGAAAATATTGACTGACAAATTAAGCGCCTTAAAAATGTTATATGGGAGCTTGTTTCTGACTGTGGTACTTATAAAAT
>WURT03655068.1:0-18703 GCA_009936505.3 Holothuria glaberrima
TTTTTTTTTTTTTTTTTTTTTTTTTTTTTTTTTTTTTTTTTTTTTTTTTTTTTTTTTTTTTTTTTTTTTTTGAAATAAAATGCATTTTTTTCTTGTGAAATGTATTTTTTGGCTTGTTTTACTTTCAAAATTTTAAACTGGTATATTTTTGACTTTTAAAAGTTGTTTTTTGAAATTGCAATGTTTTTTTTTTTTTTTGCCCGTTGTTTTTTTTTTTGCCCTGATTGCCGCCCATAGTTGGTGACAGATAAAAAAAATGCAGAGTAAATATTGAAACCATTGGTTAATGCTTTGTAAGAATAGATGCTGGTGCAAGGAGTAATGATTATGCCATATGCAAATGAGCAGACTAGTTACGAGTGTATATTTTGCAGTTGAATTTTGATCAATTACCACGTAATTAAGCATATTGTTAGGGTTTTATACACATTCAGCGTTTGAGAAGGAATCAGAGCAACACTTATGTCTAAGCGAGACTCGTGTCTTTCAAATTTATTACGGTAAATCTTCAATGAAGTACGAAGAAAGCACGATTAGTGGTGTTAACTAGTTGTATGAGTTTGACCTACGCTATGATCACCGTCTTCAAAGGGATTTTGAAGTTTCTTCTCTTGTCCAAGTATTAGCCCCATGATATTACCCTCTGTCCGGATGTCAATCTTTTTTTTAATGTCTTTGTATTTCTGAAGTTATGAAGATATTTCCTAATGTGATACACAAATTACATTAACGAATATTACTTTGTAACTCACCTTTGCTTTCAAGAAAATTTCAGTTGAATCGTGCTGGGAAAACATCAACTTTACATCAACAAAATCTGTGTCAGTAGTTTGATTTTTCTTCAGTCTGAACTGCTGAGAAACCCTACTTGCAGAGCAGAGGTGAGAAAATGGAATACTCTGGAAGTGGAAAAGTAATAGCAAATTAAGTATAGATGACATTGCTTTCATTTTGCACAGAGAATTCAACGGTTTGTATAATTCATTTTAATTTGTTGAACAAAATTTCACATACGCTATGCAGGATAATACAAAGATCCAATGTGAAATATTTTTGAAAAGTAACAGAGCAAAGAGCAAAGAAATAAAGAAAGACTACATCAAAAGTACTGTCAATTAGTTTCATAAAGTGACAACTCCTTTTCTTCATACGTCTTGTATTAATTTTACCATTACTTTTCGGCTTGTAATTGGGTATATTTTGCTAGCCCGTCCTTAAGCTTTTAGAGATTTGGATATTTTTATTATTTAGACTCATACTGTACGGTGTACATATTTTGTGGATTTAACAGAAATTGTTTAAGTTTAAATCAATTGGACAAGTATAAAAATTTGATGCCCACAGATTTATTACACCGGCAAAGGTCTACAAAAATTTCAGCTACAATATTTTTGTATACTTATTAATTTATTTGTACGCACGAACCTTAGTTCCTGCCTGATCATTGTAGGGCATGTACGTGTTGTCGACAGATGTGACCGTTACATTCAAGGCATTATCTTTCCCAGAACTTTCTGAATATCGAGGGAGATACAGTGTCGAGTACTTCTCAAGGCACAGCTTTTTCTTGTAGTCTGATAACAGCGTCTTGAAAAGAAAATTGGTCTAGTAATCAGATACTTAACTTCTTACATAAAAAGCTTGTATTGAAAAGCCGTGCTCATGAAGTGATCTTGGTCCTTTCTATACATTTTTACAAGTTTGCATTTTTACCCTGTTAAAGACTTTCCACAAGAATTTGTGCCCCCCCCCCCTCCCACACACACACAAACACATTGGACAAACAAATGTCGTTAAACATGATTAATCTTGATAGTTACAGCTTTTCTGTCTAAACACGTGAAGTCCATTTTCGGAACAATAAACTAAAAACAAGTTATTTTTAGTAACTTGTAGAACGTGGTGTTTCTAAGCCCTCTGGAGTACATAAGACTGCTCATTTGCTAATGGAATATATTAATGCCATTAAGTTGTCTTACTATATGTATACTATAACCAAAGTTTCGAACTTTTATTTCTCGATACTCACATTATATTCTGATTCATTGTCACTGCAAAAGCAAACCGTTATTGTGATGTCTTCATCAGCACTTCTAACTCCATCTATGAAGGTCAAAGCCCGCACTATATACCAAGAAGGTGCAGAGGTTTGGCTCACAAGACATGCGGAAAGGTAACTCAGACACTGAATATCAACTATAACAGACTTCTCTTTCAGCTGTCTTGGTATGGATCTCTCTTCAGTCCATGTGATGTCTTATGGCAGAATAGTAAAATGCACGTGGTTATAATGAGGCATCGATTACTGTAATACGTAAATTAAATGCATTTGATGCTAACTCTTACGTGGTGATATGGCATGACTAGACCATACACATTGACGTCACGTTACGTCATGCTGGAGGCACACAATTAAACACACTAAACGCACGCGCATGTTGTAGACTTACGCGCATATTCACCTACACAAATTTGCTGTCTCCATTTGTTGCTGTAAGTTGCAATGCTATGCACTTACTCCCATTGGAGGGAGCATCGTCTCTAATGTGAGGTCATATACACAAGGTCGACATTGTAAACGATTAACTCGGTTCGTATCAGAACAAAGTGATCACTATGTAAAATCATACTGATGTTACTACCTGAAATTTGGTGTTTGTTTGCAGAAGTCCGTCCTGAGTAAATCATGACATCATGTCTTTCTGGTTCAGGAATGAGAGCAAAATGAGGAATGACTAGTTGTACAGGTTTCTTCAAAGTCAAACCTAGAGGTTCCAGTTTCACGAGAGGTGTCATTCTGTTCTTGTCCAATTCAGATGGAAGGCAAAAATATGGATCAGTTGAAACACTCAGCCCAATAACTTGTGTGCGTAGGAGCGCTTCAGAAGGTATAGTAAGGGAAACGTCGGCCAGATGAATGGTTCCCCCCTCTTTACCAATAGTGTGTTCGATGTAAGGTGGGCGTTGTCTGTCTTTAACAGACAATCCTGCTGCCTTTTCTTTCATTCCTGAATAATTTGTCGTTGATTCTGCTGGGGGTTCTTGTTTCAACTGCTCACCATACCTACTCCCATGCGGGTCCTCAAGAGTCTCGTTACTTTTAAGTACCTTTTTGCTGCTTTTCGTAGCATCTAGGAATGCATTTACTTCTGTAAATAATACAAAGGCAAACAGTGGTAGTATCCTATTACATCAATCGGTGCCCACTAATATTCTGTCATAATTATTAGAATTGGAAATGGTGAAACTACTTTAGAGAAAGAGTTTCAGCATCATATTTAAAGCAGTTTAAACCTTTAAAAGTGTCAAGCTTACCTGTCCAAGTTAACCTATCTTTAGCTTTGTGCAACGCATATTGTTCATCATCTACTTTCGCCTGATATGGTGTTACTAGTTCGAAGTTAACTTTATCAAGCTCTAACATCTTCAGGGCTTTCTGTAGGTTGGTAGTGTCATACATATTGATTATGTTGCGATCTTTTATCTCCTGTAGAAACTTTAATCCAGGACTTTCGAATAGTGATATGCGAAGCAAAATATCACCAAAAGATGGTGGAAGGTCAAATAATAGACTCAACTTTAGAGAATGGTCCAAAGTGAGAGAGTCAGAAATACCAACAATTAATCTTCCAAATTCAGCTAAAGATAAAGATAGAAACAATAAATGACTGATATCGATGTACACTTTTCATTTCAATTGACAAACACGTAGGTCTGGGTGTATAGCGTTTCAAAATGTTTGCAGAACAAAAAAATCATATTTAGAAATATTGGGATGTGTCAAGTACTTACACAATATAAATACGTAACATTTTGTTGTGCCTTGTCCTTTTATTGATAAAGTAACTCTCATTAACGATGAATGTTTAAGGCAAGCTAGGTATTACACAATGAGCATTTTAAATGTTGTTCCATCAAGGTTAGTGTTAATGAAATCATGCTTACTTCTTGATCAGGTCAATTACCTTAATTCTGTTTGAGTTAAGGCAGAACCTTTTTACATTTGAGTAAGATCAGTGTAACCCTTGTTGACGATACTACGAAATGTAAACGGAAATCATTACGCATGCATGATGCCTTGTTCAGATAGAAATGTAAATCATGCTAAATTGAGGACGATTAAAATGGTGATTTCAAACCTCATTTTTCCATCTTTTAAGTGAGGTATATTAAATTTCCAGCCCCACCGCCTATTATTAGCTCCATAAATAGGTTCTATTCACTTAGGTTGCAAACAATTACTCGGGGGATTCGGTAGGATTATGACTAAAACTCCCTGTGTATGCTCTGCAGATTGTGGTTAGGGTTTTCTGGAGCTGGATTAAATGTATGTGCAAGGGATATTACTTTCCGCCCCTTATCAAATTGTGTAATTGGACAAGGAAGGAACTCAAGTAATCATTTTAATGTGACCAATTCATCATGTGAGAATACTGCCCTCAGCATATGAATTAGTATACTACTAATGTATGGAAGTAGTAGAAAGGGAAACACTTTTTGCATTATATCCTTCCGCAATGCAAACGCTATTGAAAGAAGAGAAAAGGTTGTATACACTGCTCTATTTAACAGGCTTTATTCTCTAAAAATCTCAAAAATTATAGGACACATTTTCAAATCAGCGTAAAAGGCCTACTTGTGAGCTTGCATATGAGGGTGGCTTGTACCCGTTGAAAATTTCTTCAACGGCCCAGAAGCTACAAAAAAGACTAACAGTAGTGCGTAAGTCAGCAGAGGAATAGTTAATGTCGTACTTCTACTTAAGCTATCGTGAATGTCTCTTCTTACCTCTCAGATGCATTCTAAATACAATTTGTTGTAAATGTTGCAAAATTGATTAAATCAGCCTTGAAAATATCACAGGGATTATAACTATTGCTTAAAAAATGAAAAAAATTCTGGAAGTTTAACAAGCCTTGCAACAACTTCAAGAGAACAACTGTGCGATTACGAAAGTTTCAAACTTTAACGGAAAACATTTGAGCCAACGAACGTTTAGGTAACGTATTATGAAAGTCAGGTTAATACTACTTTCCCACAACATATGCAACCAGAGTGCCAAAATGCATTGAAGTTTCGATGGTGTATGTTTCATTCCAAATAATGCCTTGTTGTCCCAATTCTTTCAGTCACTGGTCAAATGTTATCTTAACGTGTTGTGAAAATACAGTTTTGTGTTCATACTTGAGCTTGGGAAATTTTGCCTTTAGATCTGTGGTGGCCCCAGATGACGATCTTAATTGGGAACTCTTGGGAAAATTTGCTTTTTGACCCGTGGTGATCACCAATAACAATCTTGGGAATTGTTGCTTTTTGACCTCTGGTGACCTTAGATAACAATCTTGTCCTGGCAATTCTTGAAAAATTTTACTTTTTGACGTCTTATGACCTCAGATGACCTTAAATCTCCACTATAAAATAATAGGTTTCTTCCAATCACCATAAAGCATCCACTTACTCAAGTATGACTTTATCCAAGCTTTCTACCACTAGTATCATGTTAAATAGTTTTCAGTTTAATCCTCGGTGACTCCAGATGACCTTTGACCTCCATAAAATCAATAAGTTCTTTTTCTCAGCATAAGGCATCTACACTTACAGTGTGAAATTCATCCAAGCTTCCTACCTCGATCTATCGTGTTTACAAAATTTTCAGTTTGAACCCCCTGACTCCACATGACCTTTGGCCCCACCGAAAACAATAGAGTTCTTCCTCTAATCATAAGGCATCTACACATTTTGATCTCTGTCCAAGCTTTCTATCTTGAGATATCGTGCTAACAAGGTTTTTAGATCTTGACCCCTTGTGACCACAGATGACCATTCGACTTCCATCAAAATTATAGTTTTTCTGACACCATATGGCATTTACATGCGAGGTATATGATTTATCTAAGCTTCGTATATCAAGATATCGTGTTAACAAGATTTTCAGGGTTGATCCGCTGTAACCTCTGATGACCTTTGACCTCCACCAAAAACAAATATTTTTTTGTCTTATCGTAATTCATCAGCATACAAATTATTAAATCTTTTTAAGCTTCTTATCTTGAGATATCGTGTTAAAAAGATTTTCAGAGTTTAACCCCGGTGACCCCACATGCCCTTTGAACCCCACCAAACTAATAGAGTTCTTTCTCTTAATATGGAACTCAATCTACTATGTGTGAGGACTGTCAGAGTGTCCTTTCTTGAGATAACGAGCAAAGTGTGACATACACAATCCTGGCACACACATACACACATGTTCCCACACATACGCACATCCAATGCATAACGGGGTACTAGGAAAGGACCCGATAGGGAAAGCAAGGGAAATACAAAGCAGCGAAGCTGCCCGCGAAGTAGGCGAGGTGAGCTACGTACTTGAATGCGGGCTGCGCTCCAAAGCAGGCACGTCAGCCTTGAAGTGGCCGAATTTTCGGGCAGCTACCCCAATTTCGAGCAGCGCGTGAGCTAGGAAAGACGTGCGATAGCGGAGCTCGAGCCGGCTGCCTCGGTACCCGCTAAGGACATGTTTGTGAGTGCACACATTCAGGCTGCATCACAGACACAGCTTAGGCGCACACATACGCTATACACACCCATACACACACGCCATCATGAGTGCAAAGGTTTTTCTTTTCATCGAAACCAAAAACTACGATACAAAAACAACGATGCCCTCAAGCGAGACTAAGCACAGTCGAACATTGCCCGGTTCAAATTGAACCGAAAACGGATCAAATGGGCACTTTACTGAAGTAGGATCAAATATATTAGACAAGTTAAGGTTCAAAACGTACCATTTTATGTTCAAAATGAACCATATCTATCCAAATATTTGACCAGATTTTGGTTCAGTACCCATTTGGACTGCTTTGGTTCAAAATTGAACCAGACGTATTTAGAGTGAACCTCGACCATTATGCTATGTATCCTACCCACCATGCCCACAGCCCCCCCCCCCCGCAATTAACTATATCCATGACTAGGGACGGGTCAACTTGGTTTACAAGAATAGTTCTTTCATGCCTGAAAGTGCGGGATCTGTTGTATTCTTTAACTGAATTTTTGAACAGTCATCTTCTGTCACAATTTGAGTGGTGTCCTGGTTAAAAAGAGATGAAGAGACAATTAAAAGTAATATTTTCGTTATCAACTTCAAAATTTTAGTGCAGCAGATGACAGCATGGACTGTTATAGCTCCATGATGTCAGTAACCTTGTGAGGGAACCGAAACGTATATTTTTGCACTGTATTTACGTTTAAATCATTGTTAATAACACATTCAAACGATCCCAGGACAAATGTTTTTTTAAAAGTAGGCAAAATATTAGTTCATTGTAGGCCTTAGTGCACAACAAATATTAACAAAAGAAACCAGTGCGAGAATGATGGTTACTTTAAAATACTTTTGATACAGATGTTATTCACAGCTCTTGAACAGTTCTAATAACTGGCTTTTGTAGTCTGTCTAGCAGTAACTTACACAACTCAAAAACTTGAAGGCAGATCTGAATAAAGTATGATTGCACATATCGAAGAAGATACTTGCAAATATTAATGTTTTTACATTTCGTACTTTTGTTAAAATAAAGGCCCTTGTTTATTGTGAGGCATGCAAATAGATTCGCGTTGTGTTTGTAGTCCAGTCTGGGTATTATTCCGTTGTTTTTACTTGTTTCGTTCTTGTTCGTAACCAAGCACGTAAAAGCCCAGGTCGAAGAACAGGCCATTGACAAGAAACAAGCAAGGTGCCATATTCTTAGGCAAATGCACATATCATATCTTCATCAAGGTTGTACTAGAGTAGATACGGTACTGAACTTGAAGCTTACCTGGCGCTTTAGTTGAACTATGGTGTCCTCTAATTGGCTCTGGTATTCTTTTAATTCTCTTGTTTCTCTAGCTGAGTCTAGTTGATATTGTTGGAGTTTGGACAACGCTGAATCCTTTTCCAGAATGGTTTGATTAGCCAAACACAAATCTTTCTCAAGATTTGTTATTTTGTTTCCAGAATCAAAATTTTCTTCTTCCAGCAAGGCCGTGCGGCGTATATATTCCTGTAGGTGTTCTTGGAGTATTCCGATTCTCTCATTATAGTCACTAATAAGTTCTTCAAATCTTCGACCACTAATGGAAAGTGCGTTCACCTTTGAAAGGGTAATTTTTGAAAATGTACCTTTAATACTTTTTTTAAGTTTTCAATCTAACAATTTTAACGATTCGTAAACTTAGTATTGGTAATAAATAATGTAATAATGCACAAGGTATTTATCATGGTGTGTCCACTGAGTTCCCTGTGTGATAAGAGCAGTATTTGTGCCAGTAATCTATTGAATGGTGAACTAGAGTTCTGATTTGTTTTAAAAAAGAGCCCAATGAATTTCATCGACCAAAAAATCACTTACCTCTTCAACTTTTGTCATCAACCTTTCAATCATTGCAGGTTTTGCTGATTCTGTATTACAAAGCTCTGATCAAGGAAGGAAAAGTTTATTGCGATTCATTTTTTGAAAAGCTAAATATAAAAGACGGAAAGCAGTGACATATGCAAGCGTCATCTGCACTTTAAAATTAAACAAAGTTAATGAGATGTTTTCAATTAATGTCAAGGAATTTTCCAATGACGATCAATAACGACAACGCTATTCTGTATTCTCTTTTTTCTCTTCTATTTTGATTTGGATAATTTTTCAAAAATCCTAATGTTTTTATGCTTGTAACTTGTTGTTATGAGAACATGATGGAGCCTTAAGGGATCATTCCAATCTAAGGTACTTTTCTCGCTCCTTCAAGATAAAAGTAGTACTAGTAGTCTCTACAAGACAATAGAATCGATTGTACTGTTACCATCCATTTTGAATTCCCGATGAAGGCAAAATAAATCCATGTTATTACAAGGTTGTGTGTGTGTGTCCAAATGTGTGTTTATTGGTGCTCAGCTTGACAACCGTAACCTAACCTAACCCTAACCTAATCCTGACATAACCCTAACCCTAAGGAAATCGAACCTCGGGAACATTGAACCCCGGGAACATTGAACACTGGGAACAGGCAGGGCACATGGAAATGCAAAGGAAAAAATGTGGTCATTAGTGGTTACAAATGCGGTATTGGAACCACTCTAACAACCATGATCACGCTTTTACTTGCGTGATTGTCACACCTTGAAATCTTGGTCAAAGTGGGGAAAGTTGTATCAAGTTGACACATGTGGCAAACAAGGGCAACGTGTGACAAACTATGCCGGTGAGAGAAATCGAATTTATAAATTAACTTTACTCAGCACTACACATTTCCACACATTCCGAAATATTACCTACTTTTTCCCAGTTTGCCACATGCAGCCTGTGTGTTTTGTGGTTTTCCACACATTGCCTCATAGAAACCTGAAGAAATGCAGGTCAATGCATGGCACTTTGCAAATGTTTGTCAACTTTTTATTGATGACCCACTTGGCCATGCAAAAATACACAAAACTTCACAATTCTTCACATCTCACCATATTTTCCACAATTTGACAAATTATTTCTCGTGCTGTATTGGAACTTTTGCCACGGAAGTTTTTGTAAGGGTACTTTTCGTACTTTTGGATGCGTTTTAGTCAGATAGATGCATCCTAGTGGAAGTCAAAAGTTATACGAGGTACCTAGGAGTTGAAAATAAAAGATCGTGTTCACATTATATCTTTGGATGCCTTTGTTACGTGGTATGAAGGTAGCACACTACTAATTATTGCTCCATAGACTTACTTATTGTGGTTCGTTTCGTGACCCATGGACCCTTGTAGAACTTTTTAACGGGCACAAGCTACCAGCCACATGGAAGCTCACGAAAAGACCTTTCACAATGTTTTTAAATTTGTGTACTAAGATTTTGAGCTAGAGGGGCTTGTATAATAGAATGGTGATTCCTGCTTTTTTACTTCATACGAACCGCTAGTTTGATCACGGAAGGATATAATGGAAAAACACCTGAAATATCTTCAATATCTTTATTTTTGCACAATGTGTACTTCGATTACTTTCCTACTACATTCACATCATAAATAAAGCACATCATTTCAGCAACATGGTCTAAACTGTTCCCCTAATTTTTTTCCTGTTAAATTTGTAGGGTAACATCCTTTGTGAGGAATACCTCTGAATTAGTGATGTGCTCTTTAAAGATGTGGTATAGCCAGTTACAACATTCTTTTGGTAGAGGCCAAAGGTTATCTGAGGTCACAAAAATTAATTTACAAAAGACTTTGAAAACCATAGGTGCAAAATAACTGAAGGGTAACAATGATTAATCTTACACAAAAGTCAAACGGGAAAACCTGTCAAATACGATATCTCGTAAAGCGTTACCTTGATGAATCTCATAGATGAAATGTGCATGCCCTATGTAAAATTGAAAAAAAGCTGTTGTCAACAGCCATTTGAGAATCTTAGAAATTAGAGTGTGAAGATTTAAACACTTAATATTTTTTAAAGCATGATTTGAGGGATCTCCTACATACTTAAATAGATGCTTTAGGTTATTTTTAATTAACATATTGTTTTGATAGCCGTCAAAGCCCATTTGAGTTGAACAATTTTCAAACTGTGAAAAACTGGTACTCAGATTATTTCAAGAGTAGTAATTAAATAGAATCCCATATGTAGTATGTGGATGACATCATTTGTTTACAAGAACCCTTTTGTTTTTTGGTGGAGGTCAAACGCCATGTGAGGTAACCATAGGCTCAATTGTGAAGACCTCGTAAGAGGGGTATTCCTCAGGAATCGCATAATTGACATGCAGCTGGTCCACAATGAGTTCAAGAAGCCTATAGGTTTCGATAGCAGTCAAAGGTCATTTTATATCATCAGGACTAAAAACATGGTATCACAAGAACTGAAGCTTTGATAAATTTCATACTTCCACGTAGCTGCCAAGGCTTATGTTTCCAAAAAATTGACATCTCTATGTCGGAACTTCGCGATAAAGTTGTGTTCATTTAGAACTTCAATTCTACAAAGCATTTTCATTCCACATGGAATCACTAAGCCTTTTCTTGTTGAAATCATTCCTAAAGCTCGTTTTTTTTTTATTTTGGAGTTTAACCAACCACCAATGGCTACGTGAAATAGACACCTTTCACTACATGAAAATGACATTTGTATAGATAATGCATAGCAAAACCCTGAGCATCTCATTACCAGCATTAGTATAACATAAATCCAATGCAACACTATAAGTAAAATGTTTCATGTGGTAAAATACAATGAAAAACTGCTACAAAACTTTTAGAATGTGTGAAAAGGGCTATATGACAATACAATTGGAATAAAACACATTGTAGGCCTATAGGCCTTGAGATCTGGATGAACGGATGTGCATACCATATTTAAACCTATGGTGCATTTTACTGGGCGATGGGCTTCTAAAGCATCAATACTCCCCATTGATCTTGCCCAAATTGCTTCAAAATGCTTAATTTTATAAAAGTAGACCCTGGGAACATTGAATCCCGGGAACATCGAACCCTGGGAACATCGAACCTCGGAAACATCGAACCCTAGGAACATTCAACCCCAGGAACATCGGGTACACCCCCAATAAAAGACCTTTGGGATCTGCTTACTTAAATGTTGTAAAGAAGCATTATATTCGACGAGCTTCATGAAAGCTGCTTCTGTTGCTTGTTCTATCATAACTCTATTGAGGGGACCGTAGGTTCTATTATTATTTAAAAGTCCCATGCAAATCCTACGACTATTTACCTTTTCATTCAGAGTCCCTATAAGGTGTCTTTCTATTAATCAGTAAACCAACGTGCTTAAAAGTTTCTCGCCGAAAGGTTAAATACTTTGTCACACTTAAGTTTCAAGTTAACACAGTAATAAATCCATAGCCTATGGCTACTTCTTTTGCAAACCAACGACTACAATATGAGGTATCAATGTTCTAACTGCAATTTATTTGTTCAGCACAGCTGTTCACAGTAATGCTAGGGGGCTTAATTGGCACGGTGACTCTTAATTGGGTGCCTGATTGTCCGTTTCATGAGGCTGTGAACTTTGTTCGGTTCAGCTGTCTAGCAGTTGTGAAGAGCAAGGAACCTCCACCCCTTCCAGTCTTTGGGAAATTGCTGTGAACTGGGGAAACGCTTACGTCCGTTAGATGGAGACGTAAAATGGCTGTCACGGGATCAGGATTTGGAGCGATTAGTACACGCTTACCTCGTTAACCACTGAGCACTAGTCGACAGGAGAAGGGGAATCTCTCGCTGATGTATATCCATGCTCACTATGGTATAGGTTCCCTGATAAGCCAATAAATAAGCTTCCTAAATCTAAAACGTCCAACCCAAATTTATCTCATTTTGGACCATATATATACTAAGAGCAAGATTCCTCGAAGTAACACTACTTACAAAATCGTGTGTATGAAGTCTACATAACTCTAATCTTGTAATATCAAATAATCTTTGATACTCGTCAAAAACAATGTTGCTCCTGAATTTAAAAGTTGATCTTGAAGTAAATACGATAAGTAAAATATTCCTCAGGGTATCCTTCTTGAGGTATCTTCTCGCAGTATTTGCCTCTATCAAATACTTTGGCCTTCTTCTTATAGAAAAAATAGGTCAAGTATAACAATTATTAATCATTCCTAATGTAGGATATTGTGTCTACAAAGGACTCGGATTTTTATGTTTAGTGACTTCGAATGATC
Organism: Holothuria glaberrima; assembly: GCA_009936505.3. NCBI lineage: Eukaryota > Metazoa > Echinodermata > Holothuroidea > Aspidochirotida > Holothuriidae > Holothuria > Holothuria glaberrima. The sequence continues at coordinate 12,691 of WURT03655068.1, forward strand.
TCAAAAAACCCATGTCTTTACACATAATGTTTTCTAGCTCAGCGCCACAAACGTACACCTCAGTCACATACACTTTACACCCAAAACTCGACCATGCTTGGAAATTCCTCGTGTGGACGATTTTCACTCCTTGATCACAGTATATACAGAAGGTATTGTTTTGTGCGTGGACGTTACATCCATGGTGTCAATTTATTTGTACTTCTTAATCCCATTAACGCAAACTGCAAAGCAAATGCATTTAACTGAATCTGTATGATTCATTCCAGATGTCATATTTTTCCTTCATTTTTATTAACTTTTTGTATAATCAGCCACTCTTTCTTCACAGGATAATATTTTTACAACATTGACTCAGCTTTTGTGAATTTACCGTATCATGACAACCTGTTTATTAAGTGCGATGTTTAAAATACTTTTTCATGTAGACTAAAAACTAGTTTGAAGGGTTAAAGTGAAAGAATTACTTAAACTAAAGCTATGACTTTTTGAATGACATATTAAATGGTGTGTCTCTTGCTAAACTGTTCGTAAATAGTGCAATAGCCAACTTGAGCTGACGACAAGTGTTTTTTTAAAACATATAACTTACAGCTTTACAAGGAATTATCTGAGTTGTGAACATACAGCAGGGAGATGGTGCTATTTATTTTAAGCACGTATATTAAAACACATTACTTACGTTGAATCTTTTGATAAAGGATAACAACTTTGTAGCATGATGGACTGATAGTAACTAGTACATTGGCAAGGGAGGTGACATAAGATCGTTTTAAAATGCCATTCCCTTCCAAAATTTGGAGGAGTGTCTTAGTCGGCATTTGACTGCGCAAAATCGAACGTAAATGATCCTTCGTCAGACCCAAAACCTTTGCCAACTTTTTACACTCTTCTCTTCCAAGCTCTTGACATAAATTTTCCTTCATTTGTTCAAAGGTGAATAGCATTTGCTGAAAAAAGAGAAAACTATGGCTGTTTATACAAAATTTAGTTTTGGAACAAAAAGTACAGAACAAATTGCTAAATGCAATATAATCTAGCCGGATTGCTGACATTTGTATACGATTGTGAAATGATATCACGTATTTCAAACAAAATCCTTCTCGATAATCTTCAGTCACAACCAATGTAAGCAGAATATTTAACTTGCAAAGACACGTTGCAATTATCCTGTATTAGAAAAATTGTAAATTTCAAAACAACTCCTGAAATATGGCAAGAACTTAAATTAATCAAAGACCTAAAACACTAAGGTGTTCTTCAAGTTAAATTTATTCTCAACATAGGTGCACTAACCTACAAACGATGATCGCTCTTAAGAAAATCGTAAAGCTAATTTCATCATAATAATAAAAATCCTCTTCCTCAGCAAATCGTAAACTATATTATTAAGTTGTCCGATAATTGCTTGTCAATAAACATGTCAAACCATCTCTGAAGTTAAATACAGAGTGTAGGAAATACAATCGCAAGATGTAGAGAGGTAGATGCATTTTTCTGAAAAAAGTTTGTATTTGTTTTATTGTCTCTAAACATTTTAGCTGTACTGTTTGACATTAATAGGGTCATAATTGTCTACTTCTCGTAATTTGTTGCGATTAACATGGGTTGAAAAAGAAGGAGCAATATCAACAAGATCATTTTTGTCATATTGCCATTGATCTTAATCCTTTGTCGGGAGTAATAACAAAGCAGCAAAGATGAGAGTAGATGAAAATGCAACTATTCAAGAACACTACCTTCGATGAACAGGGAAAACACCTAAAGGAAAAATTATATTTACATCATATCAGCATAAAATAGACAGAATGTAAAATGTATCCTTTCATCATTCAGTCTCAACAATATACTCTGACACATTTCTTCAAATATTACGGATAACATGTTGCATCCCAGTGTAAAATGGTACGATTTTGGAATATTTTGGACGACGTGTTTTGATCGTCCATTTTCGCTCTACGCCTTTTGGACGATTTTGGAAGAAAAATCACTGCTTTTGGACTATTGGTCAAGATTACGAACAAACGAATATTTTATTGAGTAATTAGCCGACTGTTTTACTGTTTTACCTCAAAATACGGATTCTACCTCAATCATTGCCGCTTACGGCTGGAGGACAAACTTAAGAAATCTTCTAACACGAAAAAACCTTGAAGTTTTATATAGACTCTGCTCGTTAATTTGATCCTGTTTTACAATGGAATAGTCCAGGCAGCGATACTGGAATATATAATTGTCCTGGACGATTTTTAATGACAGGACTTTTTTGGACGATTTCGTTTACAAGCAGTAATTTTTCGTACCACTTTTCACTGGGATCATATGATTTTTTTTTATTTTTCAATAGCTACTCTAAGCAAGTGATCCATACAATGAGAACCAAATTTCTTTGAAAATAATATTAGAAATCAATCATATTGAGCAATGTCTATCATTCTATGAAGATCACGGTTTCAATGGCATAATAATTCCCCACCAAGAACGAAGTATTTCCTATTAATAAGGACTCAACTTTCTTAAATCCTACCTTTTGTAGCCTACAAGAGACAAAGGAGTGAAGGGAGCACTGCCTGAAAATGTAGCAATTGACTTGACTTGGCGGGCTAAATTAACTTCCAAGCCGGAAGACAAAATCGTGATAGCATGAACAAGACTTTGCTAAACCCAGTAACATTCTACCGATAGTTTCTGGCAATTAGGAAATTTATGTTGTTTACCTTAATTTTAAATTGAATTCAAAACTAACTTGATACATGCCACGATTAATCTATCGGATTGTTATCATCGTACAAGTAATTTAACGTTTTTCCATGGCATAGTTATCAATAGCTAGATAAGCAAATCTGTAACGAAAAAGGAGGAATTCAAAAAGATATTGTTACGACATAGTTTTTTTGTTAAATGTATTCATTTGTTCACCTTTTGTCTTTTTCCATTTTTAATCACATTTTAGATTGATGGAAACGGTTATGATAATACCATCAAGACAACGAATAGCTCGCATGATCACATTTGCATTTTTGCTTTTTACTATCACACTTACACTGTCTAAAATCGTCCGGTACATTGTTTAACCGAATCCGTTCAAACGGGCACTGAACCAAAATCAAGTCAAATATTTGACTAGATTTGGTTACTTTAAACAAGAAATAGTTAGTTTTGAACCTAAACTAGTCACATGTTAACCGTTTTTACTGTTAGGTGTCCATTTAAATCATTTTCGGTTTAATTTACCGGTCAGTTTTAGAGTGTACACTTACCAAGTCATACATCTTCATTTTCCCTGTCCAAAAGTCCGCTATCATTATCAACCTGTCGCAGTCTGAAATTCTAATTCTAGAGACATTGTAATCGACATGAAAAACTAAAACAGGTTTGTTCTCGTTCAAAGGATAAGCAATAATTCGATTATAACCCCACAAAATGGCAACAAGGTCTAGCTCCTCACTCATTGTTATGCTTTCAGCATGTGAATGTGTTCTTGTGGTATCTGTATATTCTGTTTTATCACTCCCTCGAAGCGATAACACCATGCCGGTCTTTGTAAGCGCACAAACATAAACGGTGTGTTGTGATACTTGCAAAGCACAAGGGAAATCGCCATCTTTAATTTCCATCAAAACGACCCTTCTGATTTCTACAAGTTTTTCATTTAAGACGACTAATGTCTTTGATTCCTTGATTCCTAAATATATCTCCCCATCTCTGACAGTGAAACATGTAATTATATCTTTCTGCGATTTTGAAAGCACTTTTTCTTCGTTTCTCACATCAATTATCTCTATATTTTTGCCGATACAAGTCACTATTTTATTCCAGTCATTTCCTATGAACGAGCAGTATCGATAATAATGATTCGAATATTTTTCAAAATTTTTCGAAAAGTACGATTGTAAGTTGTCCCTAGAATTAGAATCTCCTGCCCAATATAGCTCGATAAATGTTTGTTTCGTGTCGCAGTGGTAGCCTGATACAGCAATACATCCACACAAACTAGACGACAGGTCCCAAAGACGATAGCACTTCTGTGTAACGAACCGCTTGAGTTGCACTTCATGTGTACTGCATACAAAAACAGTGGAGATAGCTATATACTTATTTATGGCAACATAACGGTCAACGGAAGTAAAAGAGTAATTTCTTGCAGTCAGTTTAAAGCAATGATTCTCAAGCTTTTTGAGGGTGAGGGCCAAATTGAGAGTCTGGGAAGAGGTCGAGGGCTCCAAGCGGGGATACAAGGCTTTAGGAGAGAAAAATAATTGGAAAGAGCGAAATCCATACCTAAGAAGTCCCGAGAAGCTGGTTGTACCTACGACAAATAGATGTACGAAGTTTTCATAGAAAGCGGTTCCTTAAACTGTTAAGAGGACGGGTTGCACTTTTGTAGCGTCCAAGTGGAGTAACCCTACCTCAGCCCCACCATAGTTGGGGCTGAGGTAAAACAAATTGATTCCCAGGCACTCTAGATTACAGGAAAGAGCACACTTTACCACAAATTTGCCTCTTCAATCATGGTGGCGGCAGGTGGCGGCCAAGCTCCCCGAAGGAGAGACCGAGTTTCGAAAGGATACCAAATGCGAAATTTTTAGGGCGCAAAGCCTGCCGAAAAGTTTGGGGTTACTTTTGAAGAAAATATGAAAAATTGTGGTCGTTTTGTGGCAATATGCCCCATCCATGGCAAAATCAAGAAATTTGTTGCTGCGGCTGGTCGTGGCTAGGGGATTACATTCTTAATCATTCCCCCGACATAGGGGGCGTTTTCCTGCACCTCCCCATTATGCACCACCCGGGTATAAAATTCTGCGTCTAGCATGCGCGGGTCACCAGTATGGTCATTTTGATGTTTATTATCATGCGTCGGTCTTCGGTGTTGGAGAGATTATCTAGCCGGACATTCCAAACTTAGTAGGTTGCTCACGAACACCGCACTCTGAGTCGGATGAACCACAACAGTTCGGCACTTACCCTTCGTCGATGACCAGTATGTGAGGAAGCTCTTGATAAGCACTGTAAAAAATGTCTACAGACTGTTGAAGAATTACAGAACAAAAAATAAAGAAATACAAAGAGGAAACGGAAAAGTGCACTCATTTTTTTACAAAAATTGACAGCACTTTTTTCGTTTTCTTTATGTAGTTATTATTTTTTGTTCTGTAAATCTACAAAAAAATTTAACAGTGAGTTATGCTAAAACTCAGTCAGATAGAGAAGTGGGTCCGTTGAGTTCCAGAGTTGCAAGTTTTCCCAATTGCCACAAAAATTTCATTGAATGATTATATTCCATTTTACAGAGCTAAAAGGAGATCATATCTTATAAAACGTTGCGATCACATCGTTAGTACCGAAATTTAGGTTGCGGAAATTTTAAGTTCAGTACCCAATAAACGAACGTTCAACTCGATACGTTATTCGTGCAGTCACCATACGTCACTAATAAACTTTCAGGATATACCTTTGCTATAAGCTTTGTTACTATACACAGGCCTATACAACATGCACTCCGCATAAATATATGCCACCATGTACATAACATTTGATTGTCATTGTCAACAACAAAGGCGCACGAAATTAGTCTTGGTTGGTTAGAAACTGAGCCGTAAAACCTCATCTAACTAACTGGATAAGGCTGAACAAGCAATATGTCTGTTACGTGACCCTAGCAGCCCCTTCAGCCCCTTCAGAAGAGCAAACTTGGAAGAAGTCAAGTAGTGACTTTGTATGACATAATTTAATTGCCGTCTTGGCTACGTTTTGTTCATGTCGAATATGATATACTTCAAGACCTAAAATCAATTCAGCACTGACAGGTTCGCGTTTGAGAATCACTGGTTTAAAGCTAAATCCTTTTGACAAGTGTTGAGGTGTACAAAAACAAAAAAAAAAATTCCGTGTCGAAACGATTATTCTATTCAACTATCCTATATATATATGTATATATACATACATACATACATACATACATACATACGCACCCTTACTTCCTTAGCAGGACTTGCACGGAAGACCCGGTAAG
>WURT03655079.1:0-18702 GCA_009936505.3 Holothuria glaberrima
TCATAAATGTTTCCAGAGATTTATTTTCTCGAGACCTTTCTGTCCCATACACACTGGCTCATACCTTTTGTCATTTACTGTGCAAGCCGACCATACCAATATCAGTCAAAATAACAGAAATGATGTAAAACATGATTGATTCGAAAAACACATAATTATAGTGCACAAAAATAATAAATGATCAAAATCCTTTGTGGATTTGACAATCTTTTGATATCTGGCTGGGTCAAGAGGAGGGTGGGAGGGGACAGCTGGCAATATTATATTACTATCATGATTACAGAACACTTTGCCAGCCACATGCATGAGTTAATTGCTTCAAGCTTACAATTTAAAACCATATTTAGACAATTGAGGTGGGGAGGGGTGGGTCAGGATGTGAGCATGTCATTAAACCAAATATGAGAATGGATTTGTCTTTTCCAATTATGTCCTGTAAAAAAATGTCTTCCATGTATGAAACAGAGATGTACAGTATATCCATTACATAATCCTTTATGAGGGCACATGCATGCAAAGAAAATGCCAAAAAAAAGCTTAGAAATGAAAATTGCATGACCTTGCATACAGGTACAGGAAGCAATTACAACTGGTAAAAATTCAGATAGTATAAAAAAATACAAAGGGAGAATTTTTGAAATTCCTATTTTAATGTCTAGCAGTGTACTTATACTAGAAATCTAAACTTGACTGTCACATGAACTTTCCCATATTTCATTTACCTGTTAATATGAGAAATAAATTCCTTCAATATGTTACATAGACCACTTAACATTTACAGAATTCCTAAGCAAAATTTAATAATCATTTTTGCAAGATTTTAAGAGTCAGTGTACATTTTATGTGCGATTCACATAGGAAATAAAAATATTTAAAAGGTTACATTGGGAGGTCATGTATTTCAGTTGACTGATATGAAGCAAATAAGGCCTATAGTCAAGTACATATGTGTTCAGGAATATATTCAGCAATTGTTCAATTGTATGACTCTAAAACATTGAGGGAGGGGGGGGGGAGGCCTTACTGAGAACTTTACTGCAGACTGGACTGTATATATGTGTATAGCAACCCAGGTAGCAAACCAACATGGCCCCATATAGGTGAACCCATATGGGGCCCATATGATTTTGCATCCAAGATTCATATGGGGCCCATATGCCCATATGACCCATATGGGATAGTTATGGGGCCCATAAGGGGCCATTGCCCACATGGGCCCCAGAGCTATCCCAAATGGGTTATATGGGTTATCTGGGCTGTTCCATATAGGCCCCTTATGAATCTTGGGTGCAAAACTATATGCGCTCCATATGTTCGTCGATATGGGGGCCATAAGGGGCCCAGATTGGAGTGTTACCTGGGAATTGCTCTCCAAAGTTATGGGGTGGTTGAAAAAATGGGAGATTGGTAAATATTTATGAGGATTCCTCCTCTATATGTTCCTGATTAAGCAAATTTGTTGAGAAGGGATTGTAGTAATTAGGACTAAAGTCATGATGTAATGCAACTAAGTTCCCTTTAAGTTGTCTATCACTGTTTGTTGTGCACAGCTAATCAGTCTAACTACTAGCCCGTATGAAGGGTTGGCTGTTCTTGTAATGATCAATTCCAAACCTGACCTAGTTAATTAAAGCCTACATTTTAATATCATATGATAACTATATAGCTAGCATGTCTTGAGTTGTAAATGGAACCCATTTCGCTAGGTCTGATCGCAGGCACTGTAGTGAGACGTCTGTACTTGCATTAAAATATAATTCCATGCTGCTTGTTTACCCAGTCCATAACTGAGTGATTACATTAGCCTGGTATCTGTAGACATTTAATCAACCAGTCATATAGAACTGTGCACATTATGGATACACTGTCAATGACATCACTAGATTGCATCTAAATTGCAAACTGGATTTAAGTATTTAGTGAGCGCATTCCTGGCTCACACTTGAGAGTGGGTCACCCTGCTGGGTTGTTGCACATACTTTCCCCTCCACTCAACAAGATCGTGCTGAGGTGAACGACAGTTGCAGCTGTGACAAACTCATAGGTAACTCTGTCGGAAAGAAACTGGACATACCACTGGTGGTAGGGTGCAACATAATGTTGGGCAAAATTTCAGCGTATTGTTGCAGTTAGTTAGAAGGTAACTTTCCTCAAAGAACTAATCTGAAAGGATTTTGTTTTATGGGAAGGGCACCATGCGCAGTATTAAAAAAATGGCTACCAGAATATATATAAAACCACTCTGTGGAGTGAGGGAGTGGCATTATAGCTTAGCAAAGGGGTAGGAGTTTTTTTCCCTGGCATGACGTACAGGGTGCAAATTGTGATACCATAAATTTTTGTAAAAGATGTTTCCATTTTGTTTCAAAATGTACATGGGTGAGAAGGGATATCATCAAACCATAAGTCAAGTTACCTAAGTTCCCATGTTTCCTATATCACTGGAAGGGAGGGAACTAAGAAAGTGGTTGTTTTCTTGTTAAGGTGAAGTGAGGCTACAATTTATTTTCTTCTGCCGTATAAGTTATTGTTTCTATAATTTGTCTACCTAATTTTTCTTTTATTGATGTGCATAGATCTGTTTATTTCATTCAAAAAACAAAAAAAAAAAATAAATAAATAAAAAGTTGCCTGCCCAGTAGGTTGGCCTGAATGAATTTGGAATGAATTTGCTGATGCCTATGCATTTTTAAAACATTGACAACACTGACTCCATCAACTAATATTCATACCTGGTGTCCACAACAATTATACCTCCATGTAACCCAACATCTCTATATTATGACACACATAAAATGTAATACTAACCCAAACCTTACTCTGACTTTCATGTAAACTTTTGAGGCTATAGAGATGTTGGAACAGAGAGTGGTCCCTACTTACAACAGTTTTAATCATACTATACTCATTCAAAGTGATATCTATATAACAGTGCTGCACAGGGGTCGCAGAGTCAACTATGAAGTGAGGGGGCTAATCATCAAAGCAGCCCTATATGTACAATATATAAATAAAGGCAGTTTAAGGCGGCCCAAAATGTCCTTGGCAGAAAAAGTGCTGGGGCTAAAGCCCCCCTAGCCCCCCGTCTCCGCGGTCCCTGCTGCAGCCAAACTACAATGGCTAAAACCCCAGGATGTGTATAGCAATGAAAGTCTGCAGGGGAATGTCCCAAAGAAAATAATCACAATAAAACAGTGTATTTTAGTCACTTTTTAGCATTAAAATATTGGCATTTCTTCTGACTCCTATTTTAGCTAGAGGCATTAATTTGTTCCTCGCCTGAATCTTTACCAGAAACTGATGTGATCTGCTGGACTACTGCACAAGGGCGTGGATCCATCTCAAAAAGTGGGGGGGGGGAACTTTTCACCATTTGGGAATCACTGTCCTGGGGGAGGGGTCTAAGGGGAGGGGGACCCCTCCCCTGTTGAAAATTTCTGCTTATGTTAGGTGGGTTAGATGCATGTAAAATGGTGCTACATTTGGTGCTCAATTTATATTGAATACATCACCAAGAATTTCTACTTTTTTAGGAAGTTTTTTTTTTTCATTTTTGCTTGCTTAAGTGATTTTTTTACTCAGTCCTTGGGGTAAATCAGAACTACATTTCGTGAAGTGAGTGAACAGTAAATTGTTAGACTTTTCACCATTTACGAATTGCTGTCCTGGGGGGAGGGGTATCCCCTCCCCTTAGAAGAAAAAATGAAATTGGAAGGTATCTATATGGCAAATGGTGCCATACTTGGGCAAAATTTAGCTTTTAATATGTAGTGTCAATTGGTAATTACAGTTTTAGTTTTCATCATTTTTGAAAAAGTTGGGGGGGGGGTGGACTTTTTGGCGATGTCCCCCCTTTCAAAAAAGTGAAGGGGACGTGTTCCCCCATGATCCATGCCCATGCTACTGCAACCCACTGCCCTGCCTAAAGGGCCTGGTATATGCAGAGTCCCCACCTTATACCTTTGAAAAGTGATTTCAACCAATCAAGACCTCCACCAGGTTTGAGCCCCACTACTGGAATTGAAACATTTCTTTTGCAAAACCCAGAGTAGGTTCATTTTTCAACCTAAATAAACATTTCAATGGCCCCTGCACCTACTTCTATTAACTACATTAAAACACAAATAGTCCACCAGTTATCACAGATAAGTAAAACCCACCTTGCAAAATCAATTGCTTAAAACATTATATCAGGCCATGCATTGTTTTAGCAGCATATCAAGGTAAGTAAATATAAAGACAGACGCCACATCCCTATCAGTATGCATTTTTGGTTGGGGCATTTCAAAAATCTCAGTTGGTGACTGCATGTTCTTTGACTGACATCAAAGTCAAAAGATGCAGGTTAGCTCACATTTCACACAATACAGAGAGAGTGTTCTGATTACACATTTCTAGGCTTTTTATGCTCACCAGGGTTATGTTGTGTCCACATGAAGAGGCACTTACGACAGTTTTGGGAGGGGCTGAAAGTAACTTAGGTAGGAGAATAATGTAATTGCTGTCTGGGATGACAAATTTTTCCTTTTAAATTGAGCTGAGGCATATATTTGATAAGTGACGGTTGGGGTCCATGCATGGATTTATCTTCAGTATATAGCTTGCCATATTGATCAATAGTATTCGGTCAGTGCACTCTGTAGTACTAATAATTGTGTAACGGACAAACAGCTGTCCAACAAACAGCAATTATTCATCATCTGGAAAAAGCTGCTGTGCATCAATTGGAAAGTAATAACCCAAAGGGACTGTTTGTAACAAAACTATAGGCTGGCATGAATTCCACGTAGTTAAAAGTATTAAACAGTATGAAAGGACAAATAAAGTATGTCATACCAATTAGTCAATGAACCTAGTTTCATTAGACGAAGAGAATTTTCATAACCTCCATGAAGATTGTTTGTCCATTAATTTTGTGATACATGATTGAAGCATGTATTATTGAGGGAGGTAATTAAATAGCAGAAAACTGAGCCTTCAATTGGCCTTTCACAAAATAAGTTACAGTAAACTGCATTAGATCACCATTCTGCTGTATCTTGGGTGAAATTAGGAACATGTTCCTAGCTGTCACTCAGCCTCAAAATACTGCAGAGACTGGCAGCTTTCCAAAAGTAAACAAAATTTATAGTACTAAGAGCAGACAAAAGGAGCACTATATGCATATGGTGGTGGGGATGGAATCTTCCATTTACAAAAAGGAAAAAATGGTCCTATATTATCTGAAAACAAGTCAGTTATAGAAGGATGTGTCTAATTCCTATAGTCACACAGCATGTGCATTATTCACCTTTTATAATTTGATGAATTCAACCTAGGCATATAGTTTTCAATGTTATGATCTACTGACCAACTCACTATTTCAATCAATATACAATAGTTAGACCAATTTCCTCCAGTTAGCACCTTCCTTAAGAGTTTTAGGCCTATAATCTAGTTCTACAATAGCTCCCCTTTTCTGTTTGGATGGCTCCTGTCTTGTGGGTGCATATTCCCTGCCCCCTGGGGATGGCTCAAGTCCCTGCCTAATTGTCCTTGTAGCTTTCTAGCTACCACATACAGATCGTTCCCTACCTTAAAATCTTACAGCTATATCTAACTGTAAGATTGCAACTCAATACCTAAACATAGCCTGCAAGGCTGACTTGTAGTCTCATCTTTAATCAGTGAGATATAGCATCTATACCTTAGTTTTAGGAGGCCAAAAATATGTAAGCAAATTAGCACCACTGCTTTCTATGGGGAAGTTCCTTAACAAGGTTTTCACAAAAACCTGTAATTTTGGATCAGTTTCAATTGATCAATTGTTTCAAAATATCATGCTGGGGACAGCATGATATAAACTGCAGTATAATAAATGTTGCTCACAATATCTTTGCACTGAACTATAATCATGCAGACATTATAATCACAATGATCAACAATATCAACCACCGAACATCTAGAAAAATGAGATAACACAAGCACAAAAATTAGGGAAGGGAAGGATTGGCATGTAGTGGGAGAAGGGGAAAAGAGGGAGGGGTCAGGCATGGTTGCCTAGCAGCTGGGTACAGTTTACAAGCATCAAACTCCTATTTACTCCCCCATTTTCCAACTCACTTAATAAAGTGTTACTATAAATGTGTATCTATAGTATGTCAGATTTGTCATTTTTCGTTCACAAAACACAAAAACTACAGAATAATCCCCAGGACATGACATCTCAATTTTCTATGATTTCTCAGTTTCAACTCTTTTACACACACTTCTGGGAAATCTACCCAGTCTTCAAAATTTGTCTTCAGAGGTTTTGGGAGCTGTCATGGATTATTGCCTGGAGATTCAAAATCTGAAAATTATGAGTACACCTTCAAGTCAGTTCTTAAAAGTCACGAAACTCAGATTTTCTTTACAACATTTTATTTGTAGAACTTTAAAACTGCACTTTTCAATAACTTATCCTGAGATAAAAACACTTTTTCTTCTCTTTGAGTTTTGTTTGAGCTTGGCCATCAACTTTGAAATCTTCAAAAATTGTCAAAATATCGTATTTATCTGTCACATCTAACTGTCCTTAAACATCAAATTGACATTGAAATCCCAAATGCTTGAAATCCCAACCCAGATTAATAAAGGACTCTTTGGAAGTTCAATCTTAAGTAAATTTTCAAAAATTTTGCTACCGGAGGTCAGACACTTAATGGTAATCAGCATGTACTACATACATTCTCTATTGAGATCTGAATGCAGAACAAAAACTGCTGTACAGAATATTGGAAACGCTCCTTCCGTTTGTCCAGGGCAAACAACAGACAGAAACTGAAGCGTGAGATGATGACTGCCACTTCATTTCAAAATTTGAAAGTGACCTGGATATTAACTTGAGATGAAAAAATAAAATCAAAAGAAAATATGAGAAAGGCTAAGACCAATGACCAGGTTCAATTTACAGACAATTCATTCATACTTGTTATATAACACCCACTCAATTGGTCCGAAGGAAATCGTTAATTTGAAAGATTATAATGACGAAATGCAAGATGAATATAATTTGAAGTGAGAGAGGAGGAAGACTGGAAACAGGCCAAAGGGATAGATGGTATCAGAGAAAAGGTCATTGATTTTATGAAGGCCATGTATAAGAACAGTAACTAATTTACTCTTATTATGCAAATCACTCTATCTTGGCTCTTTCTTTTCTTTCTTTTCTGGGGGAGGGGGGGGAAAGCAAAACAGATTAGCAGATTTTAAAGGTACCAATTCGTGCCCAAGTTAAGAAAATTTCTCAGATGATGCCCATTGTGCAAAGGAAGATGGTCTTTTGATCACGTCCTAATGCAAGATGGAAAAAAAAAAAAAAACGTGTTTGACCATGTGACTGCATTGTGTTGTTTGACAACAATAACCCTGTCCCCGACCCTACTGTCATAAACTAATACCACAATGGCTTGTTCAAACACTGGGAAAATGAATTGTCATAGCCTTTCTGCAATGCTGGTGAATATTGTGACAGAAGGTACCAGTATCTTCCGCAATGTCAGATGTGGTTTAAATGTCTGTGGCAGATTGTAAAACAGAAAAAGAAAGTATTTGTTAAAGGTATAGCAAGTTCATCAGGTAACCATGAAATCATGTGACTCCAAACTTTAACAAATGTGGAATTGCTGGTAGACTAGATGTATGTTTGTTTATTCAATTAAGAGAAAAATCGTAAATATGTCATGATCCCAGCATTTATTTCTACGTAGTCTAAATGTCATATGATAGAGTATAAAGGTTACTAGGCATGAACTGAAGAATACAAAGGCAATGCTGCACTCGCCTTTTTGCACAAAGTCTGGAATTATTTTCAGCAATGACAGAGGGATTCCTTGCCAAATATTAAACTGTAATAATGCTTTTGCTGTCCACATTGTCAATAAAGTTGTAAAGCTTAGCTATACTTGAAAAGATTAATACTGCAAACAGCTTTATTCCCAGTACTCTTGCAAAAATTGGACCTAGCCTCACTTGTATGAAAGTAAGTCTGGAACCCAGCTCATATGGGGCTCTGAAAATGGCCACGAATTTAATATTTAATAAATATATAATTCTGAGATGCAAGGACTGAATTAGCTGAACCTTTTAAATACATACTGGAGTACACATTTCCAGACCCCAGTCCTTCAAATCCCAAGAACAATACTTGGACCCAAAGGACACATCCAAATATATTGAGGCAAAATGCTCCTCTCTTTTCTATTGTTCATCGTTTGACATTTAAGACCTTCAAGTGATGATTGAATAGTGGTGAACCTTGAGCTCTTTGGAGTGACCCAGATTGTAGACTTGTCCATTCTGAAGGCGTTTAAATCTGTGGCCACACTTCTGTCAGCATTTACTAGGCAGACTTTGGAAAGTATGGGCTTCTGAACATATTTTGGTAAGCCAGCCCATAGTACATTTTATGAGCTGGCCCTACTGAAATTTCTCTGTCGAATCTATGCTCACTGTGCATGGTATATGTACCTAAAACAATATTGGAACGGGTCTACCCAATGTTCCCAGGGTTCGATGTGCCGTTTTTGTATCATTTCAATGGTTGTCGAGGATTTATACGAGGTTCTTATTTCCCAGGGTTCGATATTCCTGAGGTTCAATGTTTCCAAGGTTCAATGTTCCCCATTTTTGTATTATTTCAATGGTTGTCGATGAGAATGACCATGGGAACATTGGACCTTGGGAACATCGAACCCTGGCAACATTTAACCTCGGGGACATCGACCCCTGGGAACATTGACATAGCCCCATATTGGAATATCCCAATTTTTCAAACACTTAGGCCATATAGAACATGGCCAGTTGCTTTCAAATGGCATTTTCTTCCCTTAAAATGCAATAAAATTTCTTCTATTTCAGTATTTTGCTCATTTCATTCCTCTTACCACATTCATGTAAGATTTAGAATCAAATCTTACCAAAGAATGGCAAAATTGTGATAAATATTTCCTCTCTTTTGTTGCCTGTTTCATGGTTCCACAAAATGTGGGAATGATAGCCCTATAACGGCATTACAAAGCAAAAAATTCAAAGAGGGAAGGATTGATAATTTTTCTTCAATAAAAAAAACAGCCCACTGTTCCACTTAACTAATCATAATGTAACTTACTCCAAATAAAAATTTACAAGTTCATCTTTCTTAATCAGCTAATACCCAATAAAATTCTAACTCAGGCAACAAGAGTTACCCAAGTGTGAATGCAGAGTTGCATGGTAAATTTGTCATTTTCTTTCAACCCTTTTTTGAATTTCACTCAGATTTTTCCTTTTCATGCGTACTGTAGAGCAATGTTAACAGATGATCATATGGAGAGGGAAAAAAATTTTGTTTTCCAGTTTGCTCATCAAAGAAACTCAGAACTTTTGGCCAAGAAAGTGGCTGCTTCACTCAGTGAAAGAAACTGACCTAATGGCTGTGAAACAGGGGAGAGGTACTTTCCCACATAATAAACAAATGTAGCAGGTGTTAAGTTTTCTCGAGTAGTAACATGTGCACAAAGCTCCAATTTTTACAAAAACAAACTTTTAGACAGTAAAATATTACCGAAGGCCAGGCACAATTACTACAGACTTATTATTTTGTAAACAAAATCATACAACAACAGATTAATAGAAATTTTACAAACTATCAAGTTATTTTCCTCCTCAAAGCATGATATCTGTGTTGGAACAATTAATCAAATTGGGCATTTACTTCGCAATATGTTTATAGACAAGACATTGTTCTTGCTGTTATTATATTATTCGAGAGAAACCAGAACCACATTCATTAACAAAGTTTAATAACTGATCAAACAGATGATTTTAATGATACTTTTTCGATAAATCTTAATTTCCAAGATATAACAACACCTGCTTCTGTAGTTTCAGGTTTGATAGTTCCCTTGGGTATGATTAGTAAATAAATATACCTCAATAAATCAGCTTTAATGATGCAGAGGTCTTTCTTACTTGGACAGAAAGTAATTATCTTCTGGCAGTTTCTGCCCAAGTCTGGAAACTTTACCAAGATTAATCAAAATTACCCTTGCAAAATATTTGCTTTGGAAACTACTATACAGACAATATCATAGTTTCATAATGATAATATTATTATAACAATGGTTTTATTGTTTTTCAAATTCCCTTCTCCAATTTCCCTTGAGGTAAAGACTGCAAGAAAGCAATCACAAACTAATTAGCTATGTTATGACCAGCTAGTTCACACAAAAAAATAATCAAATGCTGCTTTTTTATTGAAAAAGTAATTTATTTTCAACAATCCTGGTTTGGAACATGACTTGTTATGCAACTGCATGGAATTACACCACTAGATTATAAAGTCACAGCTGCAATGAGAAGAAACCCTAGATTTTTGAGATGAACTTTAGGCAAGATAAACCAAAAACATATTGTATGGAATAAAAATGCATATTATAATGAAATCATGTTAAAATGTTGTAATAATTTAAAACCAACAATGACTGATTAAAAAATCTTCAAATTTCAAATTGATGAACCCTGGATTTCATGTCTGTTTTTGAACCACAAAGCCTATCTACCCGAGAGATCTAATGTAACAAACACCAAGTGTCCCATCAATAAGTAGCCCTGAGGCAAATACTTAGGAGGATCAAGGAGACGAGGGAGATGCGGGAGGTGGGGGGAGGCGGGAGGGAGGGTGAATGGATTGTTAACATTGCTCAGGATTCTCCCTGTAGAAAAAATGTCCCTAGTTGGCTGACTTTCTTAACCCTCCAGTAGAACCCTGTCTCTTCATCCCTCCCACTCCCTCCTCTTTCACCCTATCTTACTTTCATGGGGCCATTAACTATTTAGACAATTGCATAACCATTCAAAAAGTACTGAAAAAGAAATACAAACAATGAGAAACTTGCAGAGAGAACAAAATCATCATTTTCATACAATAGTATACTTTAAAAATACAAATTTTTAAACAAAAGCTGATTAACTTCAGTTATCTTATTCTACTCTTTAAAGAATTACTTCAACAAATGAAAATACTTATCTGCTTAATATAGTCATAATATTGCTATACTAATAGCAGTGGGAGGGGGAGAGAAGGAGCTCAGTCAGGCAAGGAGGAGAGGGTGGCAGGTTGGAAGTGCAAGTTATCCCCCATCCCCATTTTAAGTTACCAAAAGATCAAAAATTATAATATATTCAAATTTATGATACATTTTGTAATCACATGTGTCAGAACTTTTGAAGTATCACACAGCAAAGATACCCTAAAATATTGTCAACATTGATTGCCTTAGGCTTATATAAAGCTACAAGGATAGTTTTACATAAGATTTACACATGATATTCCAAATTGCCTATTTTCTCTTTATCCACCCATCACAGCCTCCTGAATGGCTTGGCTGCATATATAGTCAGCTTTCTCACACAAGACACACCAGGGCAATGTTGTTTCAGTGTACAAATCCATTGATAAATTAGATTAAATGGACTTTGGTAGTCAAATCCTGGAGGTAAGCAGCTTACAGCTAAGTCTAGTCGATTCAGCAGGTGATTTGGGGTCCAGATAACCTTGTACTGTCCTCAAGCTACCTTTAGTGACATTTAAATCAGAATTAGTTTCTAATTTTGGAATGTCACAGACTTAAGCCAAATGTCTAAATGGAGAGGCGTTTTCATTTTCTGAGCCCATGCTGAACGTAAATGTTTGATAGTTTTAGGTCATCGTAACAGACTTGTCCCATAGAGCAGTATTACATGCACTTCCAAGATTATTCCTCAAATGATATGTGCATTGGTCCATGAAGACATAAGGTCTGTCTGAGGTTATTTTTACATACACAACCAGTTTTCCAGCTCCCACTTTCAAGAAAGATCTAACTAGCTCACAATTTTACTTAGCATAAATGGCATAATTTATACCACAGTAACACTATACTGTCAATCGAAACCAATCCGGAATAATCATGAAGTTCTTTGTTTAGTGCCACTATGAGCAAATACAAACCTAATTATACATATATATAAGCAATTCCATCACAATTCTTTTTTTTTAGAGTATAAAATATAGGGCAGGATTTTAGGAGGGAGAAATCATATTATAATACCTAACTCCTTGTGCAAATCAAACCTGGTTACAAAATACACAAACCAAGACCCACTTTTTGTAACCCACCTTTGATAGTTATTCAAAATGCTATAACTATCTTCTTTTTTTTTTGAGTCCATGAGAGGAAAAATGCCTAATCAGCCAATTGTTTAATCCATGTGATTCTTGGCTCTAATGAAGGTTAAACAGTCTACAAAACAGTTTCATCCAATCATTTGAAAGCTGTAAAACAGTCCATGAAAGACACTTTGTCAGAGCTTATCTTATGCAAATTAACCTAATCCCACTACAACTATTGTAAGACACCTCGTTATTGACCAATTGATGATCAGCCCAATGAGAGAATGGGTTTAATACTGCTTTATGGTGTAGATAGGATCATAAAACTACCCCCCCCCCCTCTCCTTGAGATTATCTTAAACTCTTTTATGACTGTGTTGATAAAACAATTGCCTCCAAATAAGGTAATACACTAGGCAGCTACGTGGCGGTTACAGCAATACAGAATGAGTGCAAGGTGTATATTTCTCAACATTCTACATCTGAAATTAAAGTTTTAAATTCTACTTGAGAAAACAAGTTTGCTTCATAAATAAACTTCC
This sequence comes from Holothuria glaberrima, assembly GCA_009936505.3. NCBI lineage: Eukaryota > Metazoa > Echinodermata > Holothuroidea > Aspidochirotida > Holothuriidae > Holothuria > Holothuria glaberrima. The sequence continues at coordinate 12,697 of WURT03655079.1, forward strand.
AGCATTATGAGGTATGAGGTATCTGACTAAACATCTTGAGTTAAACAACTGTAAAAAAAAAAATGAAAAAAAGGATACAATTTGATGCAAAACAATACATCTCCAACTTAAAGGGGCATATTGAGTTTGTTCACAAAATTCATGATTTTATTTCACAACCTGTTGAGATTTACTCACATTTTGATGGTAAATGATCAAACTAATAGATTCTGCACATGTGACACACAACTGAGATGGCAATGATAGGGTAATTTATGATTAAAATCATTTATTACAAGTTTGTGACCAGATACTTTCACCATTTGGTAGTAATCATATGCAATCCCTGTCTACAAAAACTACAATTTCTCACATATTCAGTAACTACGTATGGAAAGTGATACATGAGTAGTGAGGCTAATTAGAAACATTGTCATGCAATGATTTCCTTCAGACAGTTATAAAAATAATAGATATCAACTCAATGAGCCCTTTAAGGTATTTTGCTAACTGAATAAAGTGTTTCGATTCTTACAATCGTGAAATTTGGCTTCACATTTCTTTTCTAAGTCCTTATCATTTAAAGGTATGCGATGACAAAACCAGAAACGGTTGGTTTTACTCAGCAGTTACAAATTTTTACAAATCCCTTAAAAAATGAGTAATATTCCAATTAGTTCAACATCATTGACAATTCTCCAGTATACCCATTCAAAGTTTGATCAAATTCTTTTAGGTAACCACATTACTTGATAGCTGGGCAAATGGCACACAAACACAGTCAAATAAAATGTTATATGGTAGTTTTTAAGCTCATACTGATGTAGATGATAATGTTTGAATGTTTCCCCATGCAATTAAATAAACACACATGAGATCAATAAAATCCCTGCAGACAAATGTTCATCATAGGAGGTAATTAAAAAACAGAAGATAACCAACAACACTAAACAGAAGTACAGAATGACACCAGTGGTTCCCAATGAGAGGTACTTTGAATAATTTAGCAAGATTTATCTGCAGCCTTGAAATGATTGTACAAGAAAATCATAGGAACTATTGATGAGTTAATAGATTTAGTTTTTATAGAATTAAAAAGAATGCTATCTAGTACTGGTACAAGGGCCAGTTATTCTGAATGATAACTAACTTATGATGGTTTAAGATATTTCCACTCTTGAGATGACTGGGTAGAGTCTATTAGCACTTCCTGACCTCTTTTCTACTTTTCTCTGAGAAAAGGCAGTGTCTCCAAATACCAGGGGAGGGAGGGGGGTGAGGGGTGTTGGGAAATGTTTGAAGCAATATTTCTCAAGTAGGCCTTTTCTGAACAAAGTTTTCCATACACATTTTGCCATGCTTCACAATGATCTCAAACCTATGCAAGATGTCCTTACAGAAGGGGGGGGGTGGGAATGGCAGGGGCAGGGGTTATAGTTATCATAGTTGGCTGAATGGACTCTCCTAAATTTGTAAGGTGCCTATGGTTGGTTTGTTAGGCTAAGAATGAGCACACCCAAACCACCTCAGGTACAGCAGGGAGTTGCTATTCAAATAGCAACTCCTTGGTTAGAGGGTTTGTGGTGGGGGTACACATAGGTAGATTTTCCTGTTAGAGCAGGTGTGGGGATATTAAATGTACAAAACAAGGTGGGAAAGGTAATTAGTCAACAGGAAAGATTGTAGTTTCTTCAGAAAAAAAGTTGGGTCATTGGTATCAGTAATGAGCATGTGCAAGAGTGGAACAAGAAATGAAAAGAATTAAAAAGATAGAAAACAAGCACAACACTTTCTACATAATTGGGGAACTTCTCCTTTTCCAGGGTTCACAGTACAGGGACAGAAGTACTCTTAACAACCACATAGACACACCTTCAGTTAGTGTGGATAGAAGGAGGGGGAATGGGGGGGGGGGGGGGACAGGGTGGAAGGAGGAGAGGGAGTGTGGAAGGAGGAGGGGAGGAGTCACACTTTAATCTGCTTTAAAGTTGACAGGATTTCGTTTACTTAATATTTACTCTCATGCCATCTCTGAAAATTTCTTCTGAGACGGTGTAAGCTTTGCCTTTCCTATATACTGGCTACAACCACTGACTACAGTGATGAAGTATACTTCCAGTGTACAGGATACCTCGTACCATTCAGGCTGTACAACTCTCAGCTATACATATTACCTTGAAACACTTTTAAAAATATAAGTAATTCAGGACTGACTACAGGAACAAATACAGTAACCCCTTCTCAATTATCACAAACAGAAAGACAGCACAAAGCTCAAGTATGCAAGCCATGTACTTACAAAGGCATTAAGGGGTGCATTTACATTGTGTAATGCCAACAATGATAAAGAATTCCAATAAAAATTATCCAATCCAATCAGTCCAGTGTAAACACTTATGTCAAATTATCACAATGAATAAAGGTAAACACATGCTTGGTTGTTTTATATATCCAGGACTAATATTGTTGCCTTGGACACTAATTTTACCAGTGTGCAAGTTTATTGAAATCATGGCCAATCTGAATTCCATGCTTTCAGGTAGAATTGTGTAAAATAGAGCCATATTTCCATATTTTACACTTGACATCAGTTAACAGAGAACAAAATTTCTTTATAAACTATAACTTGAACAACAAATAAAAGTATTCATCAAGAAGAGAGAAAAAAAAAAAAAATTCCCTTCAGCTTTTAGTAAGGCTACTGAGTCTGATAATAATTGCTTACAAACAGCAGGACCAGTAGTTGATACAACAATAGCTGACAATAGCAAAAGTTGACTGCACTTAGTAACGACACAGCAAAAAGTCAACATCTCAACTATTTTGTGAAAAATACATCATTGCATAGCATGTATGCATTAACTGTTTCATTTTTAAACAAAAATAAAATTGAATAACTTTCATAATGGGGGGGGGGGGGGAATTCAAATTTAGGCAGCATAAGCAATAATCTGTCATCCCAACCAAACTTGAAAGTGATATTGTGGGTCTAACAAAAGGGAAATGCATAACACTGCCTTGTTCAAAATATTGGGGTAACATTTAAGCAGTCCATCCAATAATAAATAACGAAGGACAATAAGTATGAAAATCAAAATTCGGAAACAATCTGTTTTCCATTCAATCCCACCTCAGTTTCAAAAAGTAATGGGACATGTGCTCTAATATACTTATGCAGCAAAAGGCACTAGCCAAAACAGCACAACAAATAAATGGTGCCAACACCCATGCCAGTGAACAATCACTGAACACACTATATTCACGTTGTAGCCAAGCTACATACAAAACAACTGACTGTATAATACCATGGAGCTAATACCAGAAGGGCATTTACCTTTAGGATAAAACACTGGCTGCAGTTCGCACTTTAACTGAGACTATTTCGACTACTTTCTGTTGAAGCCCACCTGACCAATTTCAGTACAAAGCAGCCCTCGTAAGTGGGTCAAAAACACCCCAAAGGGAGGCTATGTATCAGCTGGGAGTTGCTACTCAAAAGGGGGTAGGATGTAAAATTTGTGAAATTAGTGAGCTTGTATGATCACTGAGAGAGTTTTGGCTGACTCTTTGTATGATTCCAAAGATAAAGACTCAATAAAGATACCAGTTTAACTAACTCTATTAACCCACAAGACTCGCCATTCATACATGGGAGTTACCTCTAAGGAATAATACTGCACAATTCTTGAGTCATTCAAATCCTTGATGGTCAAAGGCTATCAACTTGGAATCTAACACCAGAGATATTCACTGTCCATTGCAAGGTCGTACCTTCCCTGTTATTTTTCATTGCTGAAAAGTACACAGTTGCCATGATTCAACAGGCACAAATTCTTTTAGATGTTTGAAACTCTGGAGACACCATTTGCAACAACCAAAATTGACCGAGCCAAAAAACATTGCTCACAGAGAAAGTCAAACAGAGCCATTTGCATACACATGTGCCTGACTAACCTTCTCTACCTGCGGTGAACTAGGCTATATCACGACTAAAGCCGTAATGATTTACATTTATTTTTAGTTTGGATGGTCAAACTTCAGGTTAATGCCCCTTTCTAGTGTTCAGCATCTACTGTACACTGGTAACACACATACCTGCATGTACTGTTGAAGGACAAAAACCTGGATGCAGCAAAGTGCAAAAGTTCACAGGTGTACTAGTAAACGTTACTAGTGTTAGTAAATGGCAGTGTCTTCTTGAATTGTGCTAGTGGGTGAAATCTAACACAGGTACTTTGGTAAAATTTAGTAAGCAAGTAAGTTTTCTTTTGTTTCAAAAACTCAACTATTCCCATGTAATGCATGAATAACCATGGCAATATATGCTCACTAAATGTACAGTGCTTTGTTACATGCAGCTGTGTGACTCATTGCATATTCATATAGTGCTCTGGCATGAAGCTCTTTGAAATGAGTATTTTTTTTTTTCAAAACAACTTGCAAATTTTCACTGTTTTTGCTCTATTTCTTTACATTTACCCATCCACACTATCATTTTCAGCCACTACATCAAAATTTTATCCATGAATAACATAGTTTGTAGTATTAACAAATAAAGAAAAACATAGACCTTATGAGAAAAAAAGACCTTAAAGAAAAACATAGACCTTATGTTTTCTATTTGTTTCTCAATACACAAAATATCGCTAAAAAACTTTCTCGAAGTCGTCAAATCTGTTATTTCTCTTACAGGTAGCTTTTCTCAGATATTTCAGAACATACATATTGCATATTAAGGGAAAATGAAGGAGTCACTTTGCATAAATTGAACAATCCTGGAACAATAACATTGTTACATTATTGAAAAGAGAGATACATGAATAACCATAGTGCTAAAGTATGGGTAGGGATCTGTCCACAGCTTGAAAAGTTTGATGTTTTACTGAAAAAGTTTGATAAAATTTATAAAGTAGAGAAATGAAGGGTTTCAGTCCTTGAAAACCTGTCTGAAAACAGTAAATTTTCTTTTAAATGAGGGTGGGGAGGGGGTTTTGCATTCTCCCAGCCTCCATACTGAGCCATAGAAGAATTAAACATGACTAAGCAAAGTATGGCAACAGTCAAGACCTTCAGTGCATGACGGCAGACTGATGCATGTATGATACAAACTGAAAACACTTCACCAGAGGGTTTCAAACATACATGATCTTGAATGAGTTTTATACAATGTGTAGCATATCAGAGGGCACCCTAAAGCCTTGAACTCTTCCTTCAATTTTGCCTTCTCCATGTTAACACTAGTGCTATTAGTTTTTTGCCAGACGATTATTGCAGGTAATAATGGCACATATGTGAATAGGAGGTATTAAGGAGGAGCGAAATACACACATCTCATCCTAGGGTTGCCAACACACATGACCTTGAGTAAGTTTACAATGTGTATTAACATATCAGATATCATACACTACCAGTAAAAGCGCTGTCATATTACCTCCCACCAGGGCATGCGTACAGCTGCAGCACTACTTTCACACATTTGTTTCCCAACAAATGTCCTCGTGATGACAACATCTGTCGGCCTAAAGTGATTGCACTTATTCATGTAGTTTGCCTGAAGTTCACACCAAACTGTGGTACTAGCACCACGTGCATGACAATATGAAATTTTACGAAAAAAGAAAATCTTCACCATTCAGCTGTTAAACTACAAAGGAGAGCCAGGGATGTTACTGAGTCCCATATTATAAAGTTGTCATGTCAGAGTGAGCTCTATGGGGAAAAGGAATTTCTTGAAATAAATAATTTCAGTCTTGTACTAATTTGTAGTCAAGATCTATTTAAAAAAATATTGGAACTTGCTTTTTGTTTTTTAGCAAATTTGATCTATTTAAATCACAATTAAACATGATCAGCTAACAAACAAATTGCTTTTCCAACAATACATTTGATGTCCTTTAAAAGAATAGTCCACACCCAAATTTAAGTTTGATATGTTAAAGAGAATCATATACTAAGCATTCTGTGAAATTTTCAATCATTTCCCATGTTCGGTTCTGGAGATATTAGCAATTGAAGTTGACACATTTT
>WURT03655101.1:0-18701 GCA_009936505.3 Holothuria glaberrima
GCACGAAATTTGACGTCCAAAATGGCGGAACAAGTAAAACCGGGCCCATTATGACGTCACGTGAAGAACCTCTATACCTACACTGTTACGGAAACTGACTCCTCATGGAGACGCAAATATCTGGGCGGAAGTGTGGATTTGACTTACGCGCTTTTCTATTCGGTGATGTGTGTATAATAATAGGCACGCATTACAGAAAATGTCATTGCTAGAATTGCGTAGCTTGCGTGAGCGTTGCATACGCACAGATTCCGCAGAATACAATTCTCTCGGTGCTTTTCATACGTAATACTTGACGCACACCGTTCTGCGTGCTCGGAAAACGAACGCGCTAGTTGCTTTCCCGTTGTGAGCGCGTGAGGAATTGAAAGCGCATATTTAAGTGCGTCACTTGAAGATACCATAGAAACTGACCAATGAATGTCCGTAAACTTACAAACCCAGTCATTGTGCGTTCATTTTCAATTGTACATAATGTGGAATGCCGCAATGAAGAAATAACTTATTCTTATTTAAGTGGAATTTATTGAGAAGTGGTACTTCTTAAATTAACAATATTCCGAAATAGCAAGTATTGATACTGTTGTAAGACATTCATTTGCCTGTTTGTTTTCAAAACGACTGAGCAGTGATCAGCACTTCCGCCCGGATATTTTGGCGTCCATGAGGAGTCACTGCGCCATTTTAAGTTTTGAATCCATACTTATAATATCTTGGCAGTGGGTGCGTTTTAGTCGACTGTTAGTAGGCGTGGCCTAGTTGTAACAGAACTAACAACCAGTTGAAGCTGTTGGATGATTACCATGGCGAATGTATCGTTCGGGTGACGTCACGATAGACCTGTCAATCAAAAACTAACACTAACAGTTGACAAAAACGCACCCAGTGATACGGGCTTGTCACCATTAGAGGGCGCACTTTTTGTTCTGTGACGTCATGTGCATAAGGTCTATATACCATCTTCACAATACCTCTTCCTACATTCTTTTTACCTCTTCCTACACTATTTATAGGAAAGATGTTGTAGGCATGGTCAAGTATCATAAAATAACTTCAAGTGTATGATCATCATTCGAAGGTTAGGTAAGAATGTAGGTGATAAGTTAAAACTGACTTTCTACATTGTTTTCGAATGATTACATTCTTTTCTTTAACATGTGTCATTTTATTGTAAGTTGCGTTACTGGAAGACTATACTTCACGATTTTACTTCAGCTCGTCATGGCGTTTGAGTTCCAGGGATACATAAAGATTAGCTGCGACCTCTGTGAACTAGAAATTAAGAAACTGTGACTTTTACTGGTCGCAATAAATCGGAATTGATTTCTGGTAGCAAGTGATCTGTTCGCAGTCGCCACCTTCAAAAGCGTTCGTTGTTGGTCAAAAGCAACCCCTTTTCGCGGTATGCGAGGGTGATTAGAAGGAGTCGAACTCCGTTGTTAACAAAGTAGGCATTTGTATGGCCCCCAATGTTTTAGGGGGACTCTTCATGATTTCAATGAGTCTATCAGACCGAAAAACGAAAATTGATACAGTACCAGCCAAGGTAGTTGATGCTTCACTGCTTGGAACATTTACAGTCGTGATCATTAAAGTTGTTTCAGGATTCAAAGTTGTGGCAGAGGTTGACGTTGAGCCTAACTCTGTAAGCAAAATAACAGACACCAATCTGTAAAAGACATGCATGATCTAATCAGGAAGCTGCATCCAAGTTGCAGCTACCGTCTAGTACTTTCTATCGCACACCCACAATCTCACCCACAGTCTCTCCCGCAGTAAACATTATCTTTCTGCGACCTCTGTGAACTAGAAACTAAAAAAAATTGGGACTTTTACTGGTCGCAATAAATCGAAGTTGATTTCTGGTAGCAAGTGATCTGTTCGCAGTCGCCACCTTCAAAAGCGTTCGTTGTTGGTCAAAAGCAAACCCCTTTTCGCGGTACGCGAGGGTGATTAGAAGGAGTCGAACTCCGTTGTTAACAAAGTAGGCATTTGTATGGCCCCCAATGTTTTAGGGGGACTCTTCATGATTTCAATGAGTCTATCAGACCGAAAAACGAAAATTGATACAGTACCAGCCAAGGTAGTTGATGCTTCACTGCTTGGAACATTTACAGTCGTGATCATTAAAGTTGTTTCAGGATTCAAAGTTGTGGCAGAGGTTGACGTTGAGCCTAACTCTGTAAGCAAAATAACAGACACCAATCTGTAAAAGACATGCATGATCTAATCAGGAAGCTGCATCCAAGTTGCAGCTACCGTCTAATACTTTCTATCGCACACCCACAATCTCTCCCGAAGTATGCATTACCTTTGTAGTGGAGCTTCGGGTTTGTGTCCAAAAAAGTTGCTAAAAAGTGTGTGGGGGTAGAACAGGAACCTTTGCATGCGCAGCTGGTTGCTGTATATACAACACATCCAAAAGTGAGTTTCAGTCAGACTTTTTACAGTAACAAGAAAGTACAAAACTTCTTAAAATCTGTGACTTGATTATGCAATTAACTTAAATCAGTACAAAAGATATATTTTAATCATAATGAAATGAAAGCCCAAGAAGTCTAAATTTTACCCTCTGGTAAAACTAATATTTGCCTGTAATATTTGTTCTATTGTTCTATCGCTGCCTTGTATTTAGTCGTTCTTAGCTAAAGTTGTCGGTCAAATAGTAGCCCATAAATGTGATCGAGACAAATTTATCCAAATAAATAATTCCTGAGTTTATATTTGTTTCTGGTTTGTCCTCACTTTACGATAACAAACATGCACTATTTCTATCTTCCAAAATTACTTATTTAGTGTGGATGTGATACCACAAAATTTGGTGCATAATCGCCATTTCAACGACTCAGTACCTTTCCCGTATTACAATTTTCAGTGTAGCAATCCGCACAATGCACTGCAAGTACTCGCGTGTGCAACCAATTAGGAAGTCAAAGTCGACAAAACTCGTAAAAATCAAAGCAACATCACAGGCTAATATCCAAGGTAAATGAATTGTCAAAGACCCCCCCCCCAAAAAAAAATACACCAAAACTATGAAAGATATTACCCTATATAGTCGCCCATGAGAAATATATTTCACCTTCCAGTTCCCAGCCAGGTAACTGTCCACGAAGCTAGTGTATCAAATATACATAAAATTACGAGGATGGACTCGCGAAAAGCTGAATTTGATCAAGATTCCATACAGATAAGTTACAGGACAAAATCAAACGCTGAGAGGATATAATCAGTCCCCCAATTATTTTTGAAATGTCAGCTAATTTTCCAAATCCCCCATGTCCGTTATTTAAGTGTCTATCGTGATTTCTCCTAGCATGGACAATAACTAGTAAACAAGTAAATGTAAACCATAGCTTTATTTTGCGCGAAGTCAATAATTCAATGACTAAATCCTGTCACATTATTAAAACGAGTCAACACATTAATTAGAATACTAGGTGATACTTATTCAGATCTGGGTGATATTTTCCTTTTAAAAACAAATATTTTTTTCTATTCTGAAAGACAAAATAAACCCGCTGCATTCATGTTCTGAAACCATTAGTACAATACACATGTCAAAAGAACCGAATGATAAGGTTTATCAATGGTAGTCATTAATTTACTCTATTTAGAGTAAAGGGTAGTAAAAGAGGCGGGCAAGGTTACATAATCTATGAATCAGGAACCAAAAAATTATATCAGGGTTCTAAAGACACCTCCTGGTAAAGAATCATGTCAATGAAAATGTTTTACTTCACCTATTTCTATATCTTTCGTCCTTCTTAAGACATTTAGTTATCTATGAAATGTTACACGTATACCTGACAATTCTTGTATCAGTCTGGTCATCACCAGAGTTGTTGGAAGGCTTTTCTAGATATTGGGTGGAGTAGAAGCTGCACGCTTCTGATTTTTTGACATTGTCTCAGGTAGGCCTTGGCTGGTACAAGAACTGCAAGCCCCTCAGCAACGGCTAACTTCCTTGCAAAATTTCGGTGTATTCGAAAAGAATTACAGTTTATAACAATTTGGAACAACAGCTTTAATTATGTGCTTGTTCTTCAAAGAGGATATTCACGTATGAAAGGGATCTAAATTCAACTTAACAATCTTCTATTTTATAGTGGTCGTGATTGTTCAATTGAATACGAATGCTGTAACTTTAAAGTGCAAACGTTGAAAGCAAACTTGAAAAGCTTTTGAAAATTACCCACCAGAAGAAGGACCGGATGGGTCGCTGGACGCTTTCGCCGTTTTACCGATACTTGTCACTGATTCTGTAGTAAGAGGTGTAGACAAATTTTGATATTTAAATTCTTCTTAAGCTGTAGAAAATGATTCCAAAGGAATTATCTACTGAATGGTTAATTTCATAATACTTATCACTACATGTGAAAAATTAATGTTTGAATGTTGGGGTTCTTTGGTGTAAATGTGGAATTCAACTCTGCTACTTTTTAAAGTGGAGGGAGGTTTGTATGGGCAGCAATTCAAGAAACAGTTTCGCAGACTTACGTGCTTTACTGCTTAACCGTTAGCAAATCACAATACACGTTACCTAAGATTTAGCAAGACTGCAGAGCGAACGTATGTACTTTTGCTTTCACATTGCGCTGCATGTTTTCAGGTGAGATATGGCATAGATAGCTGCCCGCGCTACTGTTAAGCCCACTCTGCCTCCGTGAATCGTCCGATTCGCCATTCCTACGAATCGCCATTTTTTAGTTCAGCTGAGCTATTGCCATCGCGTGGGACAGCCAAAATTCTGCCACTTTTTTGCGACTATGTAATTTACATGGTTGTCATTTCGTCGTTTTTCATTCGATTTGTCAGCAGATTGTGGAAGCTAAGTTATTATATATTCAGTGACTAGTTACAAATTTTAAGGTTATTTGAGGTTGCGAGACTTAATTTTCTGAAAACGTAATAAGCCCTCACTTCCCAGATCTTATGTCGAAATGTGATAAAATCTTAGCTTTATACATTTTTGAAGGTGGTGAACAAAAGTTGTTCCTGGCAAAAATTTTCATCATTTAAAGGGTTGAAAAGGGACCCCTCTTTAAAGACCTTGTTTTATGATGAAATGTAGGCCACAAATCGTAACCAATGCAAATGAAGTTTGATTTCCCGTTTGTTGGTATCTGTTACTAATATGCTGTTTGGCTTGAATTAAAAATTGTGTTTAGTTTTAATTTCCCATCATTTTGGGGGATGATTGGCGGTCAGCTGAAATTTTAAAGAAACCAGAAATGTTTTGCAATCCCTGTTTCTTTTCTAGTTTGTGATTAGCTTTAGCCTTACTAGCCTTCTCGGCATACTGCATTCGTTGAGTTTCAAGTGTGAAATGCAATGGAGATTGTTTTCAATTGTTACAGGCAGTCAAGATTTCTGCTCTATCAGTCTATTTTAACTTGTCTGTGGTAGTTCACGATTTTTCCTAAGCCGTAACATTATTTAGAAGGTGCAATTAATATGGTCAATTTTGGATAACTTAAAAATCAACTCTTGGAAAGGTTTACAAACGATTGAAAAGTATCTTTTACATTGTTTTAATTTTCCCCATGGCATGTGTGGAAATCACGGATTATTTCTATTTTATATTTTTGTTTCGGTTATCTGTTCTTTTCGTTTCATGTATGTTTTATCGTATTATTTATTCCCCTACAACGAGTACACTGGACTAATTGGCCGTACCATAATTGTGCCTTTTGTTTTCCCGAAGGGAATAGGCTACGTATGTAGTCGCTGGATGCTGACCTTGCAAAACGACTGTAGGTTCGTGTATTATAATGTCGGTTATGATTCTGATCAGCACCCCTTCCTTTAACCTGTGCAGTATCTGAAGTCGATGACACCCTTTGACACAGTTTCCTTCTAGTCTGCGTAGTGGCACATCATAGCGGCTAACGCAATTCGAGTCTGCTGCCGACATGCCGACAGTTTTTTTTTTCACAGTGACGAGCCGAACACAAACCTCTGTTCGCTGCGCCTGTGAGAGGTCATATATCTCTTTGTACTTTGAAGTAGTAATTTTGTTTGCTCTGGTGTACAATTTCAGGATGCTCAAATAATCGTTACGTAATAGCACACATCGCATTTCAAGAGAGAGCTGTTATTAGGAACTAGTACATACGGAAGCCGAGAAGTACGGTGGCTTGGAAGCGAAACGTCACTCGACCAATTGGCAGTTTGGAGGAGAATTTTTGTGCGCAATCCTCATTTCACAAATACTTCGGGAACAGGGTTGACATATTGGCATTTTTAAACGCCAAAGGCACTGAATATGGCGTTTTGTTTATTGTGTTGGCATCCAGAATTTTTAAACATACGCCAACAACATTTTGGTTTTTTTGTTTTGCTTTCTTACACACTGTAAAAAATTTCTGTAAATATGCAGACATTTGTTACAGTACTTTTACTTTTTAGCTGTTTTATATGAATATACTGTTATTTAGCTGACATATATGTTTTTTTAACGAAATAAGTCAGTTAAATAACATTAAGGCTCGGTTTTTTTTTCAAATACAAACATTGAAAAATTTTTAAAACATACCGTTTTTGTAAAATATCTGTAAATTTACCGGTTTATGACGTATGTAAAATTGAACGTAAGTGGGCGGAGTTTATTTTTGTCAACATTTTTCTTTTACAATGATTGCTGCCTCATTACTTGATGTTTTTTGTGCTTGTTTTTTTTTATCAGGAACTGAATAACTAACGATTTGCTTTGATTGTAAATGTTTACAACTGATGTATTAGTATTGCTTGTAATATTCTTTTCCTAAACAATGATTACATTATTCAGAAATTTAGTAATGTTCCGATATATAATTTCCCTTTACAGAAACATCATTGTAACAAAACATAAATTCCAAATGTAGGTAATTGTTTTTCTCGGCCTTAAGATTAAGATCATTTAGTCTAAAGGCTGAGAGATTGGTCACATTACCCGCATTCGGACGATATATAAATCGTAAAAGAAATCAATTTTTATATTTAAACAAATTTACATAATTGTTCTAGGTTTACATGTAATCTCTGTTAATTTTAACATAAAAGATCTGTAAATTTACCCAAAAAATTATAAAATTAAACAGAACATTTCAGTAATTTGGTTTTACAGAAATTGGGAACTCTATCACCAGAGAATTTCTGAAAATTAACAGATTTATTTTTTTACAGTGCATTTGGCTATCAATTTTCCGGCTTAAAAGGGCATGATTTTCCATTTCTGAACGTAACTTGGCAAAATACACAATTTGTCCCAAACTCACACTATAGTTCAGTGCTGATTTAATGTTTGTGCCGGAATGTAAACTGAATTTTTTTAGGTAAGCCTATACACTAAAAGAATCTGTACTTTTTTAAAGCTTATACAGGTCAATTGTCAGAGCAGTTGGGCCCTATCGGGTACGACTTACTCATAGGGCCGCGACGTACATCGAACTTCCTCGAGTCACTAGCCGTACCGTACTACAGATGCAAGAAAACATTAACTAGGTTTAGCGAAAGGAGATAAAGTTCCCGACATTTACATGAATCCGTGTATTCCAAGGGCGTAGGAAGCGGGGGCGGCTGGGGGAGGGGGCGACAGCCCTAGCGAAATTTGTGGGGGCTGAAGTATGCTCTAGCCCCTTCCCCCACTTTCGAAGCACGAAAACCCGTTATTCGTCTCCTCTGTAAGAAATGTCAAAAATTTGCAGTAGTTTTTCTTAGAATTTGTCCAAAATAATGCACCAGATTGCATCTAAGGACCCTCAAATATCAAAATTTTTTCCAAAGGACTAATAAATATCAAAAATGTGCAGTGATATACCTTAAAATTTTTCCAAAATAATGCACCAAATTTCATCTAAGGGTCAACAAATATCACAAAATTTTCAAGGGGTTAAGAAAAGTAAAAAAATTTCAGTAATTTACCTTAGAATTTGTCTAAAATGATGCACCGTAATGCATCGAAGGACACTCAAATATAAAAAAAAAAAATTCCAAAGGGCTAAAGAATGTCAAAATGTGCAGTAGTTTACCTTTACATTTGTCCCAAGTAATGTACCAAATTGCATCTTGGGATCCACAAATATCACAAAATTTTCCAAAGGACTAAAGTAATTTACCTTAAAATTCTTCCAAAATGATGCACCAAATTGCAACTTAGGACCCTAAACTATCAAAAAAATTTTCCAAAGGACTAAGAAATGTCAAAAATGTGCATTAATTTACGTAAAAAATTTTTAAAAAATGATGCACCAAATTGCATCTAAGGACCCTCAAATATTAAAATTTTCGGAAGGGGTAAGAAAAGTAACAACATAGCATTGATTTACCTTAAAATTTTTTCCAAAATGATGCACCAAATTGCAACTTAGGATCCTAAAATATCAAAAAAATTTTCCAAAGGACTAAGAAATGTTAAAAATTTGCATTAATTTACCTTCGAATACTCCCAAAAATGATGTACCAAATTGCATCTAAGGACCCTAGAATATCAAAAAATTTTCCAAAGGGAAGGGGGACACCCCTCCCCTCAGACCCCTCCCCCTGGACGGCGATCCGAAACAAGGTTCAGCCCCGCTGTGTTGAACAGCTTCCTACGCCCGTTGGTGTATTCTACTTATTAAGTTACTTGAAAAGATGGAAAGGGTTTGTACTATCTTTAGCTATAAGTTACGGAACTGAGGAATAGTGGACAAAGCGTACCAAAAATACTGGGTTTTATCGCAGAAATGACCCTTTCGAGAGCCGAAATATTTAAACCGACCATGGGTGGGGACAGAATTTTCCCGACATGGGACCGGGCCATGCCAGCGACCCCGGCAAGTTCCGACAGCCCATTTGCCAAGTGGGTGGTGAGAAGGGGATATGAAGGAGCCTAACTATTCCATGCCATTCCAGGACATATTTTGCACAACATCTTAAGACTTCAAGAGCCGAGTTGCGCACTGATAGTGGTCATTTGAGTCTGAATCGTGAAATTGCAAAGCGCGCGAGCATTTTTGGTATGCTTATACAAAACAAAAAACCATTAAGTACGGTAATCATTAAGGAAAAATTATGAAAAAGAAGGAAAATTGTAGAGGTTGTAGACCGTATCGGGGATAACATACATTTTGTCAAAACCAACTGGACTACCCAATAAAAGAGTCAAACTTTCCTCTGTGAGTCGCTAACCAACCGACCCTACTGCATGACACACACTAGAGAACAAAAACTATAGGTTTTGAGATATGGGATGAAATTTGCGACCTCTACATAACCTGTGTACCCTGCCTACATGTTACTTGGTAAGGATGAAAGGAGTCACGCTATCTAACTATGTGGAATGGAAGTATTGAAGAAACCGTAGTGACTCTACAGAGCGCGTAACGCGCCGAAAATTATGGGTTCTTATTAGAGAAATTGTCCTCCTGAGAGCAAAATGTACAGGTAAACCGTCGGGGAGACTAATCGCCGTCGGAGACTGCATCCTTTATCGTATCGACTAAGACTCCCCGACGAAACTGTAAAAATTCGGCGGGGGAGCCTTCCCCTGACGGGGAGGGGCATGGTCTTCTACCCCCTTTGGCGCCACCCCTGTTGAAATGTCTCTAATCTTAGAAGTTTTCGGTGTTATTTATACTGGGGATGTTTTGCACATCAATATCCTAACGTTAAGCAGTAATTCTGATTACCGTTAGGCCAGCAGGTGATGTAGGCTAGCCCTCACCGTCCCGTGTAAATCCAGCCTATTGTTGAATGGCCCTGCGTGTTGTTAAAGCATGCCGATCGTCAATACACAAGCCTTTAGCGCCATAGAGTAGGTCTACGCTTAGTTGGGCTTAACCTAGCCTAACGTTAGTAACTGTAAATAGTTTTGAGCAATTCCATCGTTGGTCATAGTAGTTGTAGCTAGACCGCGCCTAGATATCACTCGAGTACTATTGTAGCACGGATATCTTTCTATCTCCCCGCATCATCAGGGATTAGGCTAAGTTGAAGTGCCAGAGAAGCTACCTTTCAGCTATGAGAAGAATGCGGCTTGACTGCAGGTCACGTCATAATTCATAGTCCGTAGAGCGCTTAATGACTGTGTATGGTCACTTTCCTGAAGCATCTGTGTGAAAGTTGTCTTGACAGTTTTAATATGAGAGACGGGCAGAACCACAGCCAGCCTACACGTCATGGGGGATACCTCGGTGGGCTGAGGAATATGTCTTACAAGAACGGAGATGTATTAAAAAAATATTATTTATATGTTTTCGAAATTTTCTGTTTGGCAAAATATTTTCTACGGTTTAATGTGGTGGTGGGGGGGGGATGACAGCTGAGCTACGGCATCACTGATGCGCTTGTTTAGGAATAGTTTCGTGTATAAGTGATTTTATGTCCAGAGTTGTGTTGCAAGAGGTGGTGGATGTTCTGCTCCAACAAACGACGCGATAAAACGGATTTAGGATTCAACAAGGTTTGCATTGAGCGTAAGAATGAAAGAAAAATAGGTAAAGTTTTGTGTTTCGTCCAGAGAAGTGCCCAACCTTGTTAGTTTTTATATGAATGTATATATATATATATATATATGTAGTGTTTGTATATGCATATATAATGCTGAGAACGCCTGTGATCACAGAGTAAAAAAAGGTCACAAAATGAAGCTCTCAACGTGGCTTTCCTTATATCAACTGCATTTGGAGATGATTTTTACTTAGAAGATCATCTTTTTGGTAATTGTTCTCATGGAGTGATTCGATTCCCAGTAAAGTCTAATTACTGATCTTGCCACCGATCTGTAGACCAATCCACCAACTTTCCAACCAACCATGTCTTTTGCTTCCCCCACTCTTCCAGGAAACACCAGGGGGTTGCTATTCGGATAACAATTCTCTTGTTACACAAAAACTAATTTGCCTATTATTAATTTTGCTTTAATTGCACATACCGTTCAGCATGATACAACACATGGACAATATTCATTCATCAGCTAGTGAATTAAACCTTGACACTCCACAGAGCTGTGTTATCACCGTTCTTGTTTTCTCTTTTCAACTACAGGGCTTACGATATTAATAAAATCGGCAGTAAATTCAGCTTTCAGAAATCTGTTAGTAAACCCCAACAGCGGCTTTAGAAAAAATGGTTAAGGGTAAGGGGGGGGGGGGAGATTATTCACCTCGCATGATAATAATCCATACGACCAGTCATGGAGGGTCTAAAATAAAGTTTCTACATTTGTAAGATGGAAGGAATGATGTCCGTAATACCAAGCTCTTATAATTTGAAACAATTTCCTTCTACTTTTGTGACTACTACGGATAGATCATGAATTATAACTGTCCGACCTCACTTTAACCAGCGAATAACAACTTCAAACTACTGTTATTTAAAAAGATGCTTAAATTTATATACTAACCAGTGGAAGGGCTGGAACGCTCCCTGTTAACCATCGTCGTTTCTTTAGCGACAGTAGTCAATGATTCTTCGATTACAGGAGTTGAAAAATCTTCAGTTTCAACATTTTCATCACCTGGAAAAATAATGGTAGTCTTGACCTATAGATCCATATGACTTCACAGAACATAAAGTACGTCCTCCAGTGGAAACTGAACGCGTATCTTAACAGCATACACCAACAAATGCAGACAGCTGATTTGCGTATAGCGGTGGGATACGCGGGTAAGTCTACTACGCGCATTCGAAGTCTACATCGTGCGTGCAATGTGTTTAATATTTTTTCCCTCAAAATGACGCCACGTGACGTCAATGCATGTAAGGTCTATTGAGCGGTACCTTTAATCCCTATACACAGCATTTGCACAGCTGAACTCGTGACAAAATAAATGTAACGTCAACTTTTTCTGTAATTTTACTATATCGGATGGATAAATTGCAAAACATATGAAGATGATTGTCTGTTCACTAAACATTAATTGAATAATTTACCTGCAACTGTTGTCGACTTTTTGCTTGTGTACATTTTCAATATTACAGAAGTCCCTGAAGGCACTAATGTCTTCTTCTCTGATGTTATTGGCTGAGAAGATGGTTCGGAACTGAACTCTTTAAAAGTAAAGAGATGAGAATTTTTAGCATATAGTAATACAACTTAGTCAGGGAAAAACACCACCTGTTTTATCTCTCTGTAACTTCTTATGAAGATGAAAATTACTGTTTGAAAATTTATTCGAAAACGTGTCTTCTGGAGAGGGAAAGGGCTAAAGAAAACAATTTAAACGAAAACTACAGATAAGAATCCTAGAGTAATGAAGGGAAAGCTTCGATGTTCGAAGGAACGCTAGAGTTAATTGTTCTTTAAAAGTATGGTAGGCATACCTTTCATAGAAGATTGCAGTGAAGTATGAGTGCACAGGAACGGTGTTGACAGTCTTAGTCTCTCTACAAAAGCAAAATTGTTAAGAAGCAAAGAAAAATAAGTAGCTATAATCTGTTCGATATAATAACATTAGCATTTCCACGTTAACTACATGGTAACATTAGCCGTAACAGTTTGAAACATCCGCAACTTTACATTTCCAATAAGCTCTCATTACATATGACAAAAGCAAATGTCAAGTTTTATATGTATTTTAATATGATATTTCCAAATTGCAAATGAATTGACCTTTCTATTTGAATCCTCAACATCCACAAAACTTTTGATTAAATGCATTAGGTAGTTTTATGTTATCCTAGAGAGATGTCTCCATCAGGTACGTGATTCATGAAATGAATCATGGAAAAAATCCTGGACGAGGATTCTTTTACTATGCATTTAACTTTGCATTTACATACCTTCAACGGCATTAATCGAGTGGTGGCTGCAATAGAACGGGCGAGACGTGGGGACAATTCCTGAAATTATATTACAGACAGGAAAAGATCATAGAACGAATCTCTCAGCATTGGTTTTCCTTATTTCTTCGTCATGACCATGCAGACTTCCAACACACTTAGCAAACTGTCCATGTTTTGCGTAAAGCATACAATTCAGTGATTATGAAAGTATATGTCAGAAAGATTACGATGGAAATTTGAAGTAGAGGCATAACACACTGTTCTATTTCCATGTGACACAATCGCTTCTTTTCACCACGAAACCACTTTCACAAGCCAAAACAGATCGTAATGAGTGATTCTAAAGTAATAGATTTGACCTCATAATTACAAGAAAATAGACGTCATAGACCTTTTCCAAATAGCAATTACAAAGGATTGTAGGATAGTATTTTGGTAAGCATCGTATTTTGCCATTGTAAAATGCCATTGACAAAAATGGCCAACTCTCTCCCACAATCTTCTAAAATCACTATTTAGAAAATGGTCAAAAGTTGCAGTGTTTGTTCAAGGGCAAATTAATTTATCTCTGATATTTAAAGACTAGTACTCTTCTTGTTTTTTAAAAGGGCTTTTGGTCACCAACTAGCAGACATATTCTGCCATTGAGTGAACCTTTAATTCTTAAATTGTCCCCTTTTGTCACTTTTTGTCGTCATACCTCGTACACTGCAGTAATTAATGAAGTACGGTATTTTGATGAAAATTTGAATCTTTACCTTCGGATATATTTCCGACGACAGACAAGGTGAGAACAACTAGAAGTGACCTCATTTTGATAAGTAATTATCTGCTCAAGTCTTGATTAACCTCTTGCAGATCTGTGAATGAAGAAATTCTTATTTAGTGACAAAATGTGACGTGGACATGATGATTTGAGTTCTTTACTTATGTGGAAAATGAGAAGTCAAACCTTGGGAATCAATCTATATTGATATGATTGCTTCGTTGCAATAAAGTTGTTTATTTCCTATTCCTACACAAAGAGAAAAGTTATTGAACTACAGAGTTTGTCTCATAATTTCAATTAAGCCCTAAACAATTGTGAATATTCAGAACACGGTGGAACCAAAGCAACTTTGATGTTTATCGCAATATCATCTCACTGATTTCTTCCTCCATTTGAAATTACGATTAAATTTAATATTTTACAAAACTACATGTCGGCAACATGTGTACATCTGAACGGTGGAATTGTAAATTTAAAGCAGCCAAAAGGCTTGCCAAGAGCACGCTTTCTGATTCTCCTCTAACTAGTTCTGAAAGGTATCTTACGAAGGCTGTTCCTTTTTCATAGATTTTAGGTATTTCTGATTTAATATGGTCATAATTTGTCATTGTAATTTTTTTCCATTGTAAAAAGAAGCTGTCACGTTTCTCCCTTGGTAATAGAGCAAGATAAGCTTTTTTCACGTACTTTAGCTCTTACGTCCCATATATCTAGGAACGCAGGTGAGCGACGCTTGCAATGTTAAAGCTCAAAATGACAAAAACGCGTCAACGTTTGCAAATCGGCTGAATAACAACAAGTACGGAATTATATGATAAATCAATTTAGCCCGACTAAGAAGAGAAACGAGAAAAGAATTTAAAGTTGTCCCTTAAAAATAACCATTCGTCGTATAGAGTAAACTTTTTATTTCAAACTTAAACTAAAACTACTTTAACCGAGAGTTCCAAAGCTATTCTTCAAGTTATGCTTAAATGCGTTGACAAGTATTAGGCTACTCGAGACAATGGTTAAGCCTCGTGTACAACTACTGTACAATTTCTAATTTAAAAACTATATCTTACAATTTGATGAAGATTAATAAATTTAGTGCTCTGAAACACAATTTTACATCAGAAATCTCCCGTTACGTCAAAGGAAAATACCAACACCTTTTCAAGACCTCATTGAAAGATTGATTCCTCAAACGCCTTCAGAATTAAAATAATCAAAGAATACCTCACTGGCTAATGAACTACTAAATTGTTGTTTTTAAATCATAAATTGTTTAACAGAAATATGGGAAACCCTACACGGACGCTAGATTTCCGATGGATAGTTTTCTAACTGTTCAAATTTGATAACTAGTTTAGACGCGTTCAAAACTCATTCAAGAGCACACTGAGTTTATTTAAAGAAGATGAAAAGACATTATGAGGGAAAATGTTAGATAAACTGTTTATTAGAAAATAAAACACGGCAGAGGTAGTAATACTTACATCGAACCGAAACTCTGAGACGTGTTAAGCTCCAGACAGAAACACGGTAGTGGTTCAGTTGATATGTTTCCTATCTCATTATAATACTGATAGTCTGAGGAAATCGATATGTTCATATCGAAATACTTTATCTATTCATGGTAATGAAAGTTACCTTTCAAAGTTGAGATGAAAGAAATGCGAGGTTTGAATGAATATAGAAAGCATTTCTTATTGTTTTCCATTTGTTCGAAAGTGTGCTTAAAACAATCATACCACCGTAAATTTTACTATTTTTATATAACGCAATAAAAGACAATCTTTGCAAATAATAACTCACACTAGTTTAAAAATGTACTACTAGTCACGTTACGATTTCTTTATTTTCAAACAATGGACAGATTCATTCTTGGTTGAGGGCTCATCGATTGGAAATTGATATGTGAAAGATATCAAATTTACTGAAAAGCTTGTCAAGGCTGATTTTTTGAACAGATCAATATGTGCTGTTTAAAAGTCAGTTAAATTATTTTGTAGTTCATGGTAACATCACGGACAGAGCTCTGGAAATGTCTTCATTGTACTGCAACATATTCGATGATACTTTAATTTCCTACCTTTTCACAAATTTGTTGGAATAAAGACTTCCAATTACGATTATGAATGTTCAAATAGGTAACTGATAATGACTTGATTCAAAGTCACTGTTTGCCCTGAATTTTAACGGGGTTTAAAGACGCAGGACGACACAAATTTCAGTTTTCATTTGAATTGTTCGTTTCCGTCTGCAGGAAAGGCAGATTCTTAGCGAGCCCTGAAGTATAGTTCCTGTAACTATTTCTACGAAGAACAGAATATCTTGATGGTAGGAACCAACCCCTAAAAATACTATTTGAGAAATTGGATAAACAAAAAGTGACATCCTTAAAATCGGGGACATTCAAGGGAAAGGTCAATGGCACGCAAACTTTGGAACGCCAAAAATGACTCTGATAAGGACGGAAAAGGAGTGTGTTATAAATAGACTTGATGAGAAGCTAGATATAATTTTTAGCTGTTTATCATGAAAATTTAAATCAAAATGTATTTGTAACATTAAAAATTAAACTCTTCAATTTCTGGAGGCTTGATTAAATAACTTAAAACATTTAAAGCGATATTGTCTAAACATTTGAAATGTTTTTAGGATAAATTTTAGAAGATTTGTTATGTGAACAAATTTCATAAAGAAAATCGCCAGAAGCAACGTATGTAGATACATACGGTGTGTCGCGTTTAATGTAACACGTAAGAGAGAAAGTGGTTATTATGCCACATTTGAGTAAATCTTACTTTTTCCTCCTTTATCACAATTATTTCAAGATACATATTGCGGTAAATACGTACAGAAACCCGTCAAAAAGGGAGGCGGGGGTGCTGTAAAATTGAGCTGCCTGAAAATTTGGAAAAAGGTTAAATCAAGAAAGTGAGCTTTGTATTTTTTTTGTACTGATCAATTAAAATAATAATCGCGCATAACTTCTGGCATGGTACCAATTATGTGTGATCAACTGTACTTCACATTTCTTTAAAAAAATGGTGTTTACAAAAAGTTTTTAAAACGAGAAGATGAATTTCTCTCATCGTTGTGTGAAGGGCTTATTTTACGGATTGATGTTCTACCATTTGAATACGGCTGATTTTGAGTCTAACATGTAATACATAGTTACCTTGGCACTAAACTTACAAGACATGATTATTCCAGCCAATGATTCGGAAACCTATGTCAAAGAAGCTGCTCGCTGAATACCATTGTAACTTTATATAAAATTACCCCCTCATTTTAGGCGCAGTAGCATTACCATACTCTAGAAGGGATATTTTTAAAGGGGCGTCAACGGTCTTTAAGTCGTCCCAGTTTTAGTCCATTTGTAAATCTAATTAGAATTAACTAGAAATTTTATTGTCATGGAAAGTATACGGAAGGAATATGTTTAAAGTCAGGAGGGGGAATCTGAGTGTTATCTATTTTCATTGTGGAATGTAGTCCTCTTGCTAATTTATCAATGAATAGTTGCTTCTAATGCTATTCTTTACACAAAAATGTTACATTAGTATTTACATGTATTCGAAATTTAATTTTCCAAAATTAGGAGGGGAGAGGGAGAGGGGGCGGAGAGGAAGCAAAATTGGGGTAGGGGAATATGCTGTAAGTGCACATTGTTCCTGTAAGCTGTATACCTCTGTGCAGAAGTGAAAGGGGGTGGCACGTGGGGACCTAGTGGTAAGCAAGTGAGGAGGAAATGCAAGTAGGTGGAACCAATCGTGACATCAATTGCGGCGTATTACTAGCTCTTAAAATATTTTAGCCTTGTATGTCAATGTAAATTTCTTAAACAAGGACTTTACAGTATGAAGAGAGTAACACTTTAAAGCAAGAAGGAAGCAGAACGGTAACTCGAAGCTTATTAATATGTGCAAAAGAAATCGCTGAATCTGTTAGTAAGTACGGCATATCCCAGCATGCATTGTAAGTCTTTAAAAACAAATTTGCTGCAATCGATCGGAGAGGAAGGATTCCATTATCTTCCAAAAGTAACTAATTTTCCAAACATTTCCTAAACATTATCTTGGATGATACTCTTACACTGCAGTTTTGTTTATGACAACTTTTAGTACCACTCAGGCGGCCTCCATTAATTGGAAAATAGATCCATCAATCAGTCAATCGATTATTCAAATACTTTTTCTCGTTATTTTTAAACAAGATAAAACGGTATTTCTGGTGTGTTATGGCTACTTTGATGAAAAATTTAAAGCCCTGCTGTTTACACGATAGATAATGGGCTGAATGATTTAAATATGTGTTCACAACATTATCAATTAAAATCACTCTGTACGCATGGATGAGGAATTATATTGCAATAGCACCACTTGTAGACCTTATAAGATTTTCTTCATAATTCAACAGCCTTAGGAGATGAAATGCAATACGATTTTTGAGATACGCATGTGCATTCAATACACGTTAATAAAATTCAGCAAACCTTAGCTCTGTCTCCTTATAGTGTTCAAGGAGACCCACCGATTTTATTTGACATTCAAATATAAATAATACTGAGCTGATAATCACTCTCTGTCTTTGTTTCGAGTTATTACTGCACCGCAGCCTTTGTGTCATTATTGTTGTATAGTTAACTTATACATGAAAGATGAGACGATTCATGCATTGTAGGTTTTCACCAAACTTTTGTAGGTCGAAGTTGCGGTACAGTGACTAAAGACACAGGGTACTATATGCGCCCAGAGAATCTAAAGAAAATCTGCTCTTAACTATTGTGACGATACTGTTAAATCATTGCTGAATTTTGTACAAAACCTGGGCTTGCTGCTACTTCGTTACTGCTGATAAAGACGAGGAATATGAATGAAACTTTTCTGGTCTAAGAACCGGGGCAGAAATGTTCATTTTGTCCGGCGTTTGCTGAAACTTCTTTGGCTCTTACATTCTCATCCTTAGTAGGGGCGTAGCCAGGTTTTTCTGTGTGAGGGGGCAGAATGGACTCATCGTTGCCATTCTTGAACGCCGTCCTGGGGGAGGGGTATAAGGGGAGGGGGACACGGGGGACACCCCTCCCCTTTTGAAATTTTTTTGCTGTCTCGAAGGCATTAGATGCAAAATGGAGCTATATTTTGTTTCTTTTTATACTAGATCCCAGTGTTCTCCACGAGGGGTTTTAGAGGGG
>WURT03655112.1:0-38466 GCA_009936505.3 Holothuria glaberrima
GTGTTCCCTGCAATGTTATATGTATGAGATAATGGTGTAAAGTATCAGTCCCTCAAACAAGAGCTCTGCGTCAACTAGACACATCTATTTTCTAAATTTGTACAGTCATTCAGACAATCGCCGCCAAAAGTAAATGAAACAAACCTCTTTCCCCCGTTTCAATGTTGTCTCACACAGAAATGATCACTTTTAACCAACCAACATTGAACTGGGGAAAAGGGGAGAACAGTTACCAAGTGTGATAGGTTCCAGGTTTTGTTTCATTTGTTTTGGCGGCGATTGTAGATTCCCATGTGACATGGAAGACTCATGTCGACTATCTTTGTTCTCATATCTCTAAGATTATTGGTATCCTTTACAAAATACGTTATTTAGTGTCATTCCATACTGTCAAAATATTATATGATTCACTTATCCACTCCACATTATCCTACTGTAATATCATCTGGGGAAACGCCTTTCCATCTTGTCTAAATCGTCTGCACATACTTCAAAAGAAAGCGAATCGACTGATTACGAACTCTGACTATCTTGCTCATAGTAAAAGCCTTTTTTTCAAATTTAAAAGTTCTTACTATTTTGACATACACAAGTTTCAAGTGGCTTTCTTCATGTATAGGTAATATGTGAACAAACTTTTGCCACCCAATTTAAGTAATTATTTTAATATTCGTACAAATTTCACTACAAAAGAAATTTCTCGGCGACTATTTTCTTACACTGGTGTAAGTATATGGAATTGTTTAGACAGTACTGTAAAATATGCCAAGACTGTACTTTCTTTCAAATCTAATTTGAAACGTTATTAAATTAAGGAGTATTGTACCTAGTGGCTGTAATTTTTTTCTTTACCTTTCCCCGTTCTTTGCTGTTATGTTTGTTCGTTATTTTTTTTTTTGTTTGACTGGAATTTTTAGTTTATCTTTGTAAAGGGGGGACTGCTTGTGAAAGCTTTGCTTCTTCAGTCCTCCTCCACCCTCTCGCAAAATAACTGTGCTGAACTTTATATTTATATTGTGGAAATAAACTCAAACTCAAACTCAGAATCAGCAGACTGGAAAAGTAGATCGGGTTGTAAGAATGATGATGTCTTTTAGAATTCGATATTCAGATTAAGAAGTGTGTATAACCCTAAGCACACTGTACCAATTAACTGGATTTATGCCGTCACAAAATGCTTTCCCTTTTTATTAACAGTCACATTATTAACCAGCAAGTGACACTGCACACCGTAATGTGAAATCTGAGCTTTGGAGTAAACGGCACACCTACAACCGTAGGGTGATGAAGTCCGGTGATGTGTAAGATATTATATCGTAATTCCATCAATGTAAACTTAGACGGGCGGTTTATCTTAAAAATGCATTTTTCGGTGATATTTTGTACCTGAACTTTACACTTTGTTTTTATGAAAATGAGACTACACT
Source organism: Holothuria glaberrima (assembly GCA_009936505.3). Classification (NCBI taxonomy): domain Eukaryota; kingdom Metazoa; phylum Echinodermata; class Holothuroidea; order Aspidochirotida; family Holothuriidae; genus Holothuria; species Holothuria glaberrima. Next base: position 1,428 of record WURT03655112.1, read on the forward strand.
CGTTATTCATTACGGTAATGCAAAGTCAACATTTTATGTCGTTACTTCATCTGTAGCATTGATGGGCTCCAAGACAAGGACTTTTATGAAAAAGATACTAGTATTTTTTCAAGGAATAAACCTTTCTTTTCGAACAAAAGTGAGGTGCCGTATGTAAGTTGTGTGATGTCTTACTTTGTTCCAAAAGGAGTACCGTACGTTGGTTTTAACAATAAAATTTTATAGTCCATGAATTTGGATTTTCAAGAAAAGTGTCGGAACAAGTGAATGGATTTTCATTAATTAGAATACTTGTGAAAGCTACACCCGGTCAAATTTAGGAAGGGGTAGAATTTCCATTCCATGATGCCGTGTAAGAAAACGTTTGTGCACTACTGAACGGGGAGGGGGGGGGGGGCAATTAAGGCAATTTCCTGGACTAGACAAGAAGCTCCCGTCAATACTTGCAATAGGACAAGTAATTGAGCAGAATTGCACATTATAATAAATCTGCAAACAGTTTTTGTGGACAAAACGCACTAAGCAGGCGTTTAAGTATGCCACAGGATCAAGCAAGCTGCGACCTGCCTGTTGGTAGATACCACCTCTCAGAATTCATGAAAGTCGGTACGTAATTTTGTTGCATGTGTCTTCTCTGGATAATAATCTCTTCTTTCTAGTATACTAAAAGCAACGGATTTGTGATATGACGAATGTATGAACCGAGGGACTTTTGATTAAGTGGCTCCTGCCAGACGCGGTTCTAGACTGAGATTTTTTTTGGGGGGGGGGGGAGCTTGGGGGGCTTGAAACGGAAGAATAAAATTTTCTCCCAAATTTATAAATCGGCAACGCCACGCTTAAAACAAGATAATAAAAACGGTACCATAGCATACATGTAACGTATATATACAGTCACAGTGGCGTACGCACGATTTCTCTATGGGGGATGGGAGGCATGCAGTATGTTGTGTGATCGCCGGCCTGGGGGAGGGGTCTAAGGGGGTGTCCCCCTCTCCTTTGAAAATTCTTGAAAAATTAGGTGTCTTTACATCCAATCTGGTGCCACATATGCTATCTTCTGAAGTAAAATTCTTGTTACAAATTTGCGTATTTTTAGGAACTAAAATAATTGGCACCGGTGAGGGAGCCATGGGGAAACAATCCCTCCCCTATGAAAGTTTTTGAAAACTTCGGTGTCCTAACATGCAATCTGGTGCCTCATATGCCACCTTTTGAAGTAAAATTTGTGCAAAAAATTACGTATGTTTAGGATCTAAAAATAAGAAAAACTGGCATCCGTAAGGGAGGGCCATGGCCCAATGCCCTACCCCTGGGTACGCCACTGTACAGGCATATATTTTTTAATTTGGAAAAAAATGTAGCTAACGTTACTGAGAGATACGAGCAACCGGACCTGTTCAAATTAATGGAAGTAACATTCGGCCTTTACATTTGACTAAAAAGGACTGCCAGTGTAACTTGACAAGATCAGCGACGAAATGACTCGTTTTTAACTTCCAACAGATGATTAATCCGTTAACTTGATTTACATGTATGTACATACTATCATAGATGTTACTTATCTGACTCAAATTTCCATGTTATGAAAACATGAACTTATGTGATTTCGTGACTCAGACGACAGTTTCCCTTGACAAACTCATCCAGGTAGGAACTGGTGTCGAAGGTAAGAATGCAGCTTTGTAAGCTGCACTGTGCCTACGTACCGTTATACAGTACTAGGCATAAGCGCACGGGACCCTTCAAATGTGGGGGGGGGCAGAAAATTTTTGCGCGAATCTCAAAAAGTTGCCCCAAGTCAAGGGCATGGATCCATCTCCAAAGACGGAGGATTTTCACCATATGTGAATCGCCGTTGTAGGGAAGGGGTCTAAGTGGAGGGGGTGTCCCCCTCCCCATTAGAAAATTTTTGCTCATGTAAGGTGAGCTAAATGCAAAATGGTGCTACATTTATTGCTAAATTTGAGTTATATATATTTGAGTTCGGATATATTTCCAAGAATTTCTACTCCTTTAGGAAATCTTTTCATCTGGCTTGTTTAAGTGAACTTTTTACTTAGTTCTTGGGGTAAATCAGAACCACACTGCGAGAAGTAACTGAACAGTAAATTGTTAGACTACATATACCATTAGCAAGTTTACTCATATCTTATGAAATTTGGAGATGGAAGTGATTAGGACTGTGCATGTCAAAGCCTTTTCCGAAAGTCTAATAGAGGTGTCACTAGCAAAACACTACATGCGCGCGAAGCGCGCGAAAATTTTTGCACTTTTTTCGGGAATTCGATCAAAAATTCGGGAACTCAGTAGAAAATTTGGGTAATCTTTTCACTTTTTCTTCATATTTGCCGAACTTTCATCTATCTGTGCCCGAATTTTGGTCATTTTTTTGCCCGAATTTTCGACCTCAGATAATTTGGGGGGGGGGCAGTCTGCCCCCTACCCTCCGTCTCGTACGCCTATGGTACTAAGGCGAAGCGTGGCTGTCGTACAACATGTTGTCAAAGCAACGGTGTACCGTGTACGTACGTGGACGTAGGAAACAAGAAACGTGATTACATGCCTATCTTGCATGACACATTTGAGAAACTAAATCCACTGGACCAAGATGTGCACAAATGTATTGGGCAATTTTGTTTTTCTCAATGCACGTAAATACAGCATGAAAATAATACACAACCTTGGGAAATTTGGGGGGGGGGGGCTGAGCGAATTTTTTTGGCTGGCTTGAGCCCCCAAAGCCCCCCCCCCCCACCCCTTTAAACCGCGCCTGGCTCCTGCCTCTGGCAAGTTAGACTCTCAATATGTGGTGTTAATCCAGTGCAAAAGAAGGACAAAAAGAAAGCGCTCGGTGTCAGGGTGGAATTAAAGCTGCGTTTATTTTCTGCCATAGAGGCTTTTTGTGGTCTTAGGATTCAGGACGGCGTTGCAGTAAAAACGAGTGTTGCAGCATATTTGACACCAATTGGATCATACAACCAAATGGCTGTACTGTAAGGTACATTCGCATGTTTTCCTTTAATGCACATAAACGCCACAACATGCAGTAGCATACCGTATGGAAAACGTACAATTCTCCGAAGGGCTGGACGAGGTATCTACATAACTTATATTTTAAAACACTTAACGATAAGCTCTCATAAAGGGTCTTCCTAAGTATAACGATCCTCTTATTTATTTGACCTTTTAAACAAAGCGGAGAAAAATATCACCTTGCAACTTAAACCGAAAAAGGGATACTTACAGATTTTATGAGAAACACCAGACATAATTTGAATCTCTTATTTCTTTGCATTTATTTTGCACTGCTAAACATATGCTCATACTTTGTTTTCAAAGAAACGTCAGTCGTAATCCGTACATAAATACCTTCTTTAAACTTGAGAAATGTTGTTACTGTCATTTAAGTGTGTGTGTGTTTTTTTTTCGTGAGATTAAGTAAAATAAATATTAATCTTTATTACCAATAAAGTTGTCAACTCTGGAGTGTCGGTGTCAAAAATAATTCTCAGACAATTCTTTACCATCCGAGCAACTCCCCTGACCCCGGACAAGTTCCGCCTGGCTCTTATTCATTTTCGGTAGGGTGAGTTGATTTTGCGGTAGTTCATGGGTAGGAAATGTTCAATAAGAGAACTGTTCTTAGTAGTAATTGTCCGAGGAGCTGGTCGGTAAACACCCATGTTTGGAAAAAGAAATATGTGTGTCTAACTACTAAAATTGTTCAGGGTACAACTTGTTTTCCACAGATCTTCTCGTTAGTTGACAAATTTTACAGGCGGCTGGGGTTGGTATGAAACAAATCAATCACTTGTGAATTTTCCTCGGAAAAATGAACTGCCCCAACAATTCCTTGCACCGGAACGTTTCCCCGGGCAATTTTCATTGACTATAAAGCTTTGGTGTCCCCCCCCCCCTTTTCTCTTTTTTAAAAAAGACTTTTTTGTCTGTGAATCTTGAAATAATTAGATGTATTTCTTTGTGCTTTCTTTTTATGTCTTTTCATATGAACGGAAGATGACAGAAATGTTTTACAAAAACATAACAAAACACAACGTAGTACATTATTTTTCAAAAAGTTATTTATCAGGACAAGAACTTAATCAGCTTTCCATGTACAAAATTAATTTCATTCAACGTTTAATACGTTACTTGCAAAGAGTGAGAATGTACGAAAACTCAGTTTCGCCCTCAAAGTAATTTATAAACATTGATGATACTGTGTTGAATACAGTAACGATTCGAAACAACCTATATGAAAATGTTCCAGAAATAGATCTCTGGTACATTTTTTTCAAGAAGTGTCAAAGATTACGCTCCTAAAGAAAGCCTTGAAGGAATCATCAACTCTATCCTTAATTTAAGTCTTTTGTCTTTGAATTTTCTCCTTCCTTTTAGAATAAATTCAATTTACTCCTTGGACATCACATTATCATAAGCACTGTTCGTACGAAAAACATACCATAAACAGACACTGTTTACTAACCTGCAACAGCCACGTGGTATTCCGACAAAGTAGATGTGCCATGGATGCACTCATAAGTCCCTTCATGGTTCAGTGAAACAGATTCAATATAGACAGAGCCGTTTGGCAGTATCTGTAAACCTCGCCTAAATTCTTCATTCGTGTATTGTGTGTTAACAAAGATAACGAGGTTTCCATATGACCAAGAAATACTGCTTCCATATTCACTATAACAACTTTCAAGCAAAGCATGGTGGTAAATATCTACATTGTATACACGGACCACTTCTCCATCGCCGTAAATAAAACGGCCCAATAAAACTGAATTTAGAATAAAACTAAAACGATTAAATAACATTTTAGTTCTAGTAATGATAAGTCGAAAGCCTCAACTCACTTTTTACAGAAGGGAGTTATCCTTGCGGAAGTCTCACTACATATGACTTAATCGGCTCGTCAAAGCATTTGACACTCGAATAGTTAAAGTTTTAATGTTACGGAAGCTTTGATAAATGGAACAATGAATGCAAAAATTACTCAAGTACTGAAAGAAGATGTGAGTTTACAGGAACAAAATTACAAGTCAGCACAGATAGTCGCTTGGTGTAAGAACCCTTATTAGGAACCGCGCTCTTTGACTGGGGAGCTTTCACCCCAAAACCCCCCACCCTAGCTTTCTACCACAAGGCTATATTGCCATGGACCGTAAACTCCATGCCTCATTTCAAATATAATTATCGTAAGTGTAATTTATCCTCCTAAAGAAAAAAGCTGGTAAATTTGGGTATTCCATAGAGTTGTGATATCGACATTGAATCTTTATTTTGTAAAGACAAACGTACTCATTATCATGTAAAATATTCATGCAGAGTCTTTAATCAAGAGCTCGCATAACGAGACTATTTGTAACAAATTTAAGCATAATTCTGTGAACTGGACAGTCAATTGGAACATTTGACAGAATGGGTTTGCTTAAAGTTCCTTGTAATCTTTGATAGCAAATTAAACTAGGTTAATGAACTCTCAGTATTTACCATCGTGTGTTATTACCTATCTATAAGGTGGTGCATATCTACGTCGGATTAACTTCATCAACTTGGATTATAAATTTCGTAGAAATGTTGAAATACGTATTACACAAAATTCATATACCATTTGTGCATACATGAAAGTAACTTCTGATGCGAAAATTGTACAGTAGACAGGTTACAGTAGTAGCAGTAGCACTGCATTTTTAATTCGTTTGTAAAGTTGAAGTCACTGACTTAGATCAAATGTAAAAAAAAGAATAAAAAAAAAAAACCCTGAGTCAAGCTAAGTTAAGTAACACGAGTGCCAGTCAAATTAAACATGTTGTTGGTGACTCAACTCCATACCAGGACGCTCACGATTTTGACTCTAGTCGAGTAAGGGCAGGGAGGTGATACTAGACCTCCCTGGTAGTAGGAGTCACTTAAGCAAGCAACTCAACTCGACTAGACCTCGAGTCAATGACTTCAGTCTTTACCACACTAACATATAGCTGTAGTTGCTAAGATGCTATTTACACGAAAGTTTCAGGCAATCAGGTAATAAGTCTGGCCAATCAAGAGCAGTCATTCCTACAATCCGCCACGTTATGTGTTCCGCTGTTTTCAAAACGATACCTTTGGTGGTGTCCTTATAATAAGCTTTCACGCAGAAACCAATGCTGACAGTATGGTCCCATTAAATCACTGGTACTTATCACGGGAAGCTGGTCATGGTAAGGGCAAAATCACTTGCCCCCGGCATGTACCCGAAAGGGCGTTTATACCAAAGCACAGATGCGTTTAACGTTCTGCCGGGGAATAGTTGATTAATACTTAAAAACTTGTCCACTTTCTTGTAAAAAAGATGATTAATTCCGACACATTTTGAGAAGTGAGTTACATAACGTAATATCTTATAGGCAAAGGCAAGAGGAGATATTGTTTAATATTATTTTAATTATACCTAAGGAAATTATGTCCGACCTAGTCTGTGAAACCTTTCACTGATGCTTTAAACAAGGGTCTATATCACATGCCTGATTGATTCTCCGGCCCTTAGAGACGCGGATATCGTGATTTGAAACTAAACGTTCATAGACATATTTACCTGTTCATGTTTACCAAACAATATTGAGATATTTTCCCGTGTAGGATGGCCTGTTACGATCTTCTTAAAAAGGACATCATCAATATTTTCATGTTGCCCACATTGTCAAGTGCTTCTCTTCCCATCTTCTTGCTTTTTTGGTATTCTACTGTACTTTCTTTCACCCCTCCCTTTTTTCCTAACTTCTACTTTCACCTCCTGAGTTCATCTTTTCAACCCCAACGTGTGATTATTTCCCGTTATCCGATTATTTATCATACTGCCAACACGTTGCTTCAATTAGGAAATGAACATCGCTATACATTTTTCACTAACCAGCTAACTCAAGGTGCGTATACCTGTGCCTAAACGTTGCGACAAATCTTGCAACCTCTGTTTGAGACAAATGTGGGGCACAGCTGTAACACGGATGGGTATGAGGTATAAGAAGTTATTCTTTCAAAACGTTACGGGAGGGTTCTTACATGACGGTGTGGAAATGTTAGAGAGTTATAGACATTAACGATGCCAATCAAGGTAGGTTTTTCTGATGGTTCTCTCGTAGAGCAATCAGAACACAATTTTATCTTTTTACGTTCTTTTTTTTTAATACAGAGCAAACAGCAACTATGAAGATCTTTCAATTGACAGCTGTATTCTGCCTTTACAGCATCAAGATTAAAGGTGGGTTGTGAAGTATACTTTTACAAAAAAAAAATGGCTATATTTTATTTTTGAAGATGCATTCCACCTTCTTCTTTATCGCCTCTGTAAGTGCGCACTATGAATAAAAATCAGGTTTCCATTTCTCTAGTATCACTTTTTTATTTATTTGTATAACCGGCATAAGCTAAATCTAGTTCAAAGAGGAATGCTTTTAATTGATAATTGAATGAATGTACATTGCAGGTAACCATCCGAAAAGGTTGCAAATTTTTTTCCAAGTCTAATAGAACTACTTTATTTTGTTTTCTATAGCAATCGAAAGCAGAGAATGTCCATCTCCTCAATTTGTTAAAGAGGGCTTTGACGGTATAGTCCAGTGTTCGTTTAGAGAGGATGTATTCAATGTATTTTGGTATAATTCAAGTGACTTTTTACAATACGATCCTATAATGGCTCTTAAACAGTCGGTGAAAAGCGGAACAGGATTTGTCTCTGGCGAATTTGATATTTATCCAAATGGTTCGTTAATCATACGCAACGTTTCACTGACACATGAAAGAACATACCTCGTAATTAAGCTGGACACACCTACCAGCAAAACAAGGACGTATAAAGTCAGTGTCTCGGTGATTGGTGAGTGCTTTTATTTGATTCTTTGACTTCAAGGTTAAATGCAATAAATCACCACAGATTTGTTGTAATTAAATGATTACGTTATCGAAAAAGTGTTCCTTGGTAAGAATTGGTATTCTGTGTGGTGTCTAAAACCATGAAATGTTTTCTCGGGATACCAAACTCTTTAACTCACGCTGTCTTCTAGTTTTATTTCGATCAACGTTATTAATAATCTCCTGTTCTTTCATGGACATGCCCCAAAATGTTAGTTTTCTTTTACATATATCCGTTTACATGAGCTTTAACAATGGATTATGATATTCGATATGAGCCTGACATGAAACGTGAGATTAATATGTTGTACAAAGATATCCGGCTTCATTAAGTGATATGGTAATGGTAAAACGAAGGTGACTGACTCTGAGACATAAAGTATTTGCTGCTTCTAGCGTCGCCTGATAATTTCAATCGGTAGAAAATTCCATTCTGGAATTCTGTTTACCTGTAGCCTTTTATACCCCCATCACATCAACCTAGTTCTCAGAACATTCGAAAAAATGTCGAACGGGCTCCAACTGTGTAAGAACGAAGTGGACGTAGTAGCAACTACTTACAGTCTATTTAAGAACTTCATGCAAGCCAGGGGGGTTCAGGGGGTTCTCACGAACCCCCCTGCCCAGACCCTAATTTTTTTTTATTTAAATGGAGTTTTGGCGTTTTTCAGGGCAAAATGTCAATTCCGCTGGTTTAGCCAATGTAAGCCGTATGAGTAGCTGTTTTGTTTCCGTGCAACACAATTCCCATTGTTTTAAATACAGCCACACACAAACTCTCGAGGGAATAAAGAAAACATTGATGCAAAATTGAAAATGTCCAACAATTCCAGCTTAGGTGTTCACCAAATCGCTAAATTTTGATGAAAAAATTGCAAAAACTCCCTGGGGTGGGAGGGGGAGAACCACATCATCTCCCCGCACGGTCGCTCCGCTTCGCGCCCTCAAGAAAATGCCGAACTCCAGTGGCTGTGATGAAAAATGAAAAAGTGGGGGGGGGGTAAAGGTATGTCCATCCCCACAATATTTGTCAAGTGCTCCAAGAAGCAGGGAGAATTTCAAAGTGGGGGCTGAACATATTCTTGCTAATAAGAACACTTGGGAAATGCCGTTTCCGGCCATCTGAGGGGTATGTAAAGCCGAAAATTTTGTGGTACGCTCCGCGCCAACTGATGGTGGCGCTCCGCTTAGAAACATATAGTAACATTTTTCATAGATCGTCTTTTTTTTGCATTAATTGAAAAAATTGCAGACATGAATTCCATATTTCAAGGCTGGGTACATTTAGCTTAAAACACTCGGGAAGTGCCGTTTCCGGCCATCTGAGCGGTTTGTAAACCTAAAAGTTTTCTTGTACGTTCTGCGCCAACGGATGGTGGCGCTCCGCTTAGAAACATATAGTAACATTTTTTCATAGATTGATTTTTTTTGCATTAATTGAGATATTGCAGACAAGAGATCCATACTTCAAGGCTTGGTACATGCAGCTTAAAGCACTCGGGAAGGGCCGTTTCCAGCCATCTGAGGGGTTTGTAAAGCCAAAAGTTTTCTTGTAAGTTCTGCGCCAATCGATGGTGGCGCTCCGCTTAGAAACATATTAACATTTTTCATAGGTTGATTTTTTTTTTTGCATTAATTGATAAATTGCAGACATGAGATCCATATTTCAAGGCTGGGTACATTGAGCTTAAAACACTCGGGAAGTACCGTCTCCGGCTTTCTGAGGGGTTTGTAAAGCCAAAAGTTTTCTTGTAGGCCCCGTGCCAACTGATGGTGGCGCTCCGCTTAGATAGTCCTGCCGTGCAGTACGAACCCCCCCCCGGGTAAAAGGTGGCTACGGGCCTGCCTCATGGACGGGGTAGGACGGGGAGGGTGCTCTAGAACTTTAAGCCTGCTCAAAATTTGGTCCCGTCCATCCTGTTCTGCAATTAGACGGATTGACAAAGTACTTAAAACGGGATAGACGTACTACGAACCTTTTAGGAACATGCTACAGCTTGGTGTAGTAGGACATAAATTTTAGTACGTGTGCACACCGACCGCGTCAGTTTATAGCTCGTTTATCCCGTTCGGCGCCGCGGACCATGTTCGAACTACTAGCATCGTATTTTACGCTAAACTACATACGTTGCCATGATTGCAGCCTGTGGTAGTACTTTTTTTAGAACGAGGTAGAACGGGATAGAACTACTTTGGTGTGACAGTAGCATTAGCGAAAACGTTGGCATACATTACATTAGAGTATAACTTAATCCAATCTAAAAATAATGATTGTGATGAACCGATACAGAGACAAAGGAGGATTGGTGTCTTATGTCGCAGCCCATAGGCAGGGGCGTCCATACATGAATTCACAGGACACATGAACTATTTTGGGACCAACTACATTTCTTGCAGACCGACTCCCATTGACATAGTTGTACGCAGTGGCGTACGCGGGATTTCTCTCAAGTGGGCCTTGCAGTATGTGTGATCGCCGGCCTGGGAGAGGGGTCTTAGGGGAGGGGTCTTAGGGGAGAAGGGGTCTTGGGGACGGGTGTCCCCTTACCTTTGAAAACTTGAAAAATTAGGTGCCCTCCCAAGCAATCTGGTACCACATTATGCTACCTTTTGAAGTAAAATTTGTGATACAAAATTTGCGTATTTTTAGGAAATGCAAAATGGCGTTAGTGATCGCCGGCCTGGGGGGGGGGGTTAAGGGTAGGGGGAAGTAAAATTTGTGTTACAAAATTACGTAATTTTAGAATCTAACAAATGACATCGGTGAGGGTAGGGGCCGTGGCCCAACGCCCCCCCTGCCACGCCACTGGTTGAACGATTCGAATTTCCTTCATTATTTCAATTTACAGGACAGTAGTAATTATCACAGGCGTACGGGACTCTTTCATTTTGGGGGCAGAGAATTTTTTGCCAGAATCTCAAAAAGTTACCCAAAATTCGTTGCAGTTCAGGTGCATAGAACAGACCACTAAACCACGACACGCACATTTTTCTGGCATTCGATCAAAAATTCGGGAACTCAGTAGAAAATAAGGGCAATCTTTTCACTTTTTACTTCTGCCGGAACTTTAATTTGAATAAGGTATCAAATGACGTCTGGTCTACTGTAACAAAGGCATACTGAACTGGATTTGAAACCAACTTTTTGGCGCTAAGAGACCGACTTTTGATTTTCACCGGGTGCCACCCCCCTTCACACACTAACCCCGTATTTACGCCCCTGCCCATAGGGATAAAAAACGTAAAATTTAACGTATCTTCACTTAGAACTTGATACCGGTGCAACTTGAAACAAAAGTTGGAAAAATATCATGTAATTTCTGTTTATACATTTTGTCTACAGCCAAAACTTTTGATCGTCTACCCATTATAGACAAGTGTGACCACGGAATTGGTATATGCTATCAGATTGTTCATTCAAATTCCGAGATATGGTGTACAGTAAAAGATGCCAGACCAACAATTCGTTTAGCCTGGATGGTTAGAACTACTGACGGGGACAGGAATACGTCATCTCGGTCAGTAATTACAAATACGACCAATATATACTTTACCTCACGTGTTACCACCTCCGACCCATTTGCTTACTCGGAAATATTGACACTTCTTGTTTGTAAAGCCGATGGTCCATCGGGTTTACTTGAGAGGAACGAATCACTTGTTCTGTTACAAAACAGCGATGAAACTCTCCTGAATATTAAACCAAAACGGGTGGTAGTAGAAATAGACTCCACAGTACAATTACACTGCAATTATAGTAAACTATCATATCTTGTTTGGCAAGTTAAGCATCCTCCAGGAGCTGTTTTTAAACCAATTCTTTACGCCGTTTTTATTGGAGAAAACTTTACCCACATAACTGACGAGTATTACAAACTGCAGCAAACATCGCTTGTTATCGATAAGATAAGAGTGCAGAATGAAGGCACATATAGATGCGTCTCCGGGAATGGATTGGAAGATGAAGTAATAGTCTACAACGTGATGGTGTTTGGTACGTAAATTTGACAAAGCTACCGAACCAGTATTTCTATAATTATCAAGTGATAAAAATTTGGGAAAAACATTACTTGCTACAAATGAATTTTTTTATTGTATACATGTAACCTTGTGCCATAAACAAACTATCCAAATCTTTGCTTAATAATCGATAAATTATATTCAATCTTTTTCGGTTCTTATGATTTTCGACACTGGCCAAAAATAGGAACGATATGTTTACTGTAGAATTTTGAGGTATGTTTTAAACATGAACGTCTTTGTACTTTAATAATGTATTTTGCTAACAATTTATTTACTACCATTTATCAACAAAAACAAAAAGGAAATAAAAAGGTTTCGTGTTTAGAAAAAAAAGTGGTATTTGCGTATGTTTCAATAGGTTTTCAATCCCTCTTTATTATTACGGGAAGCTTGAAGTTGTCATTTTATGGTGACCTTATTTAATTATTTAACTTCATATATTATAATGATCAATTTTATACCCAGTTAATCCTGACCCACCCTACGTAATAGTCGATGGGTGCAGTCATCAACAATATTGTCTTCTCGAGGTTCATCCACATGGAAGCTTGACGTGCACTGTGAATGGGATTCATCCCCAGGTTAGCTTAGATATCGAAGCAGTATTCCAACAATCGCCTTATGCCCTTAACTTTTTTGACAAGTCACTCACAGCAAGGGAGAACGAAGATACATTCGATGTAGTTCTTACATCAAAGTATAGTTACAACGGTGCCGCGGGGCGACGATTAACAGTTAAGTGTAAGGTTGTCGAGACGAACATTGACGTTTTGCATTTTTCAACGAAATTTGATTTACTGTTTATTACCGGTAAGTGATGACCATCTGGAGGTTATATCTTTTTATCTTTTGACGTTAACATGCACATTTTATCGCAGTTTTCTTCTTGTGTTTAATTAATCTTAAATGGTATAATCAAAAGTTGAGGAAACAAAACATTTTTCTCAGTCTTACTTTGATATTGCCAAATGTGATGAAACACAAGGACTTTTTGCAATGCCATTTGATCCATACTCATCAGATCTGTTTCAATATCAAAGGATCAGAAAAAGGTTTTGACATTACCGTACCTAATGCGATAGGAAATGTAATGAAACATTGAATTATTCTTACTACACTATTTAAATTTGCTACAAATATTATGGAAAACAAAAACCTTGAATACCTTGTTGTTCATTCCATTCAAAGCGGCGTTATAATATTTTTAAATGCAATTAATATATTGTTGTTACTAACAACTGTAACTACCATATTACTGTGTAAAAGCCTATAGTTCGTAACAGTTTCAATCATCTTACAACGTAGGATGGTCTTCAATATTTGTTACGTAATATTTCTAAGCTTCCTCCGTAATATCATTGAGACACATAAATATGAGTCCTGTGTACACTACATGAAAGTAAATGATAAATAAATATACTATCAAACTACACATGAATAAGTAACTCGTAAAGTACAAATAATATCGGACAAAGGTAGCAAACAGATAATAATACTTTAAGATATACTTGGGAACAGAAGCTATAATTACACTTACTTATAACTGATCTTTTCCGAATGGATAATTTTTTACATTGTACAACAGGTGCTGAACCAACTACTAATGAGAACGTGTCATCTGATGGTCACAGCTACTGGACTATTGCCGTTGTGCTGGCAGTTGTACTGGTTATCCTTATTATGGGCGGGGTTTTAATTCACAAAGGTAGGTGCAGTAATGGGCTAAAAATTTTACTAGGGGTTATTAAAATTCAATTTGTTGTAGCAGAGAGCTGTAAGCAACAGCTCCTTGGTTTGAGCAAACAATCATTGCCATAGTTTGACAGATTCATGCATTCAGATTCTAGAAAAGAACGCCAGCGAAAAAAAAAAAAAAACTGTGGAGACCGTAGCTGTTCCGAAAACATGGGGACAATGTTTCACCCGGCGCATAGCAGTAATCTAGGAGGGTTCTTTTTTAATTTTATTGCGGGGCCTTTTCATATATGAAGAAATGTGTAAATCCCCACGGTGATAAGTCGACTCCCCGGTTAATCTTCTTTTGTTCTCATCGCAAACAAATCGTTGCATTAAAATTCGTTTCAGTTCAATTTTTTCTATAGATCAAGTATTCTATCTTTAGTCGAATAAGTCTTCACTTGTTATTGTCGCATAGTTCCGTACACCTATTGAAAGGTAAGGCAATTTTTCAAGAAAGTAATAGATACGCAATGCAATACACGACCGAGGCCAACCACAGGGGCGGATCGGAGGATTCAAGGAGTCCTTAATCCACTTTTTTGTCAATAAACATCTTGTTGGCTGTTTCTTACATTTTCTGTCACAAATCGGTCACAATCTATCAAACATTTTTTCCAATCCTTATTAAACTTTCAAACTTTCCTCGCGCTCCCCATCCTTTATCCTTTCACCCAAATATATTTATTTAAAGGTATGGACAGGGGTTTTTTTAACAGTAGTGAGAACTTATTCCGAAATCAGGAGGTACGAGCCCAAACTTGGGCTTGCATCCGTCAAGGGCTGCAGTATTTTGTGTCAATTTCATATTATGAGCAGCATTTATAGCTTGGTGTAGGCCAGCATAAGTTGAAGTATATTACTCATTACACAAACTTATTCAAAAGTCAGTAAGTGCATTTTCAGAGAATATGCTTTATGAAACATGCTGCTTATTAATCCTCTAAAGATTCTTGTGCTTTTTCTACTCTCTCGATAACTCCCTGCTGGAAGCTGTTCATTTTGGATTCTCGTTCACAATGAGTTAAACTATTTTTTTTTCTAAAGTTTTTGCGTAGCTCTTCTGTAGTGTCCTTTGGATGTCAGTAAAATAATCATACTCCCCCCCCCCCCCCAGTTTGTAATCCCAGAGCGATTTCAGGAGGCCCTTTGCTGGCCTCATAATATCAGTATTAGAGGAGTGCATGCCACAGCAAGAATATCACTTAGTAACGGTACTAAGTAAAGATGTAACCACTTCAAAGGTTTGCAAAGATCGCACAATTTAGCATCTAATCCACCTTACATAATCAAAAATTTCTCAAAGGGAGAAGTCTCACTTCTCCACGTAGATACCACACCCTCGCATTCACCTAACAAAAGTAAGAACAATTTACTAAAGTATGATTGTTTTCAATATACGATTAGTTTGAAACTTTGCTAAAGATAACACCATTTTGCATGTTAGCTACCTTAGAAAAAACTGAATTTCTCAAAAAGTCTCCCATCCGTTGGCTCCTTCCCCGTAGAGCACCTCTGTACTAGGTGACAAAGGAAGGCTCCACCAAGGTGCAAAGTATCGAAGATAAGCATATACACACTGACAATGACGTATTCATCTGGGATAGGATTACCACATCAGTAAATCCTGCCCCGCCACTGACGCTGCAACTAAAATGTTGCCAATTCTGTTTTCTGATTAGAACATAATTACAACCATTTTAATATAAGTGATTTACGTTATCACCAAATTGCATAATTTCAAGGGAATTGACGTCTCCATGTCGGAGGGGTCCCCTCCCGAAGTAGCCCCCTGTCGTCCGACTCGCGGTTCACTCGTACCTTCGATACTCGGTGCTCCCTACCCATCTTTCCAAATCCTGCATCCGCCCATGAATCACCTTGACAATTAATCTGACATTCTCTGTTGCCAATTCAAGTATCGATGAATCAAATATTCATATTGTGGGAATTATGCATTAACATGTCCTCGTAAGCTGAAAACGTGCTGATCCCTGTCACCCTCTCTCTACCCTTCCCCAACACCATCCTTCTTGCAACCGCTGCCCAAGCCAGGGCTTAGGGTTCTTCATCTCTTAAGGCAAATCCTGGCTCCCTCGCGGTCTCGCAAAGAGTGTACATCGCCTTTATAGATGATGCAGAAATGGTTCATTTTCCCTCCCTGAGAGAATGATAACGGTGTGTGGTGGAATCCAACGTTGTTAATTACCGATTTTTCAGTGTGTGAAGGGTGGTGACACTTAGTTACAGATCAGAAGCCGAGTTCAATAAGCTGTGCATTATTTACATGGAGATACTCTGAGGTTATTAAGCAACCGGTAAACACAGATCATGCACATGTATGCAATATTATCTTTGAAAAGCGAAGGGAAGGGTAATGTTTCAGTCTCTTATATAATACGTAAATCTCGTGGTTCGAACATTTAACAAGAGTTTAAGAACACCATATCCAACTTTGCCTATTATAATATTGCGAGCCACCATTTAAAAATGAGTCAGATGGACACGATGTGACTTACTACTGAAGAAAGGAGGACTGTAATGAATAATAACTACTACTCACTAATTGCCACAGAGAAACAATTTGCAATTAAAACATATTTGAAAAAAGTAGCTAAACACCTACCCACAAAATATTACTTTCGTAAAAACTTACCTATAATTTGCATCAACAATCTGGAATGCACTTTGATGCAATTTATTGACCTGTTTTGTTCTTGTTTTAGTCATTTTGTTATGTATTGTTATGTATTATATTTTTATTATTTTTCTATTTTGTCTTTTATTTGTGTTTTATATTATTCCATTTTCCTGTTACTCTGTTCTACATCGTATAATAAATATCTTTCTAGTTTTCAATTAGTTTTCATATCACTGTAAACTTTGAAATCGACATATGATTTATGGTATGGTACCGATCTAGCTATTTTCTTTTACAATCCGAGCAAACAGTCCGTGACAGAAGGGGCAAGAAAAGGAAAGGAAACCACCCTGAATACAAAGTAATAAATATAGTGGTAAGCATGTGTCATTGATGTTTAAATATAAAACTTATTTGTAACAAGCTTATGAGGAAATTGCAGTCTGTTCAAATAATTTCTCTTAAGTCATTATTACTTATTTGGCAGTGTATGTAATGTAGATAAAAAAATTCTCTGCGTGTATCTTTTCATAATAATTTTGTGCACAAGAGTTGCAATAAGTCCAAAAGAGTTGTTATAAGTCCGCTTTAATTACTGTGCAATTTGTCATAACTTTCTCAAAATATTTCGTTTAATCAATTGATGCTGAAAATATTGGCAGTTAAAGCTGCTACCGTACGCGTTCTCTTAATCTACGTTATTGCAGTTTAAGGTAAACGCTATCGAATCATAAACTATGTACCTAAATAAGTTTCAACCCATGTACAAGCACTATAATAGCATAGACTATATCGTCTTTCTAACTTTTGCTTCTCATTAAACCAATCAGGACGGAGAGAGAGCAACCAACTTTCAAAATGGGGACAGAAATGAAGGTACCGTAATGTATGCGTCATGCATTTTGTTGTAATTCATCTAACTTTAGAATACCAGCCAATGGTCAGTGAAGAATCACCTTTTTGTTCTTAACGACTCTTGTCCGAATCAGAGGATAAAAGGCTGATATATCGTTTTTCAAATCAAGTTACGGAAATGAATGCTCACAGCATAGTTTGGTGTACATTTTTCTGCATGACAGGTCACAAAATTCAGATCCAATTGTTTTGATAGGTTTGCTCTGTAATACATTAATTTTTTCTCAACAAGAGTTTATTTTTACTATTATTTTTATTGTAAACTAGATTTTAAAAGATAATAACCACTACTACTTTTACTAGCTGAGTATAGATGTCATTATAACCAATTGGTTTACCTTTCTGTAGCTTCCAGTAAAGTGTTGGCATGATTTTGAAGACGATGTTAGTTGTCAGCATGACAATGCATTTGTGCACAAAATGGCAAAAGCAAGGTAGCATGTATACTAAGCTGTTACGTCACATAATGTTTAGGTAATATTTAGATGTTGATAAGTCAAGGCTTTGTCATTACATGATATTAGAAAGAGTATAGAGAGATGAGACAAATGTGTATTCTTTTATATATATATATATATTTTTTTGGCCCGACGAGAATTTATGGAAGAATATGTAAATGAAGTTCAAATGTTGGTTAGGCATTATTCAGTATGAGTGTTTTTAAGTCGACTGAACGACGAAAGATACAACTCACTGACAAAGGTGTTTTACTTTCATGGGACTTCCTTGCCTTGTCTAAGAATGAGCATTATTTGCTTTACCATGTAACAAAATACGTTTTCTTTCAGAACAAACAAAGCAGCAATGCATGATTAAACCAGAAGAGGTAACTAATAAAACCGGTTTTAACCTCTTTCGCAGAAAATCATTCACACAATATATTTCATTAAACCTCAAAAATAATTTTCTAAAGATAAAAACTTCTTATCCAGTCTTACTCCTTCTTCGACAGCATAATAAGATGTGAAACTTCTTGGGCCTATTCCTCGGTATAAACAATTTAAGGTCCACTCTCGCCAATGTGCAGGGTTCTTTGTTCATTGGATGGGGAAAATATTTAATGTTATATAGGTGCTGTAACGCTGAAATCTGGCACGTCAGTACAATATCGATAATGTTGTGCTGTATATCGCCATTTTCCTCGAGAATTGCATTATCTTACTGTCACGAAGGCGATATGATTAAGGCACCGAAAGACGACAATAGCTTGGCAATAATGTTTGAAAATGCATTCAAGCTCTAAAAAGTATTAACAAAGTGAAACGGTTATTCCAGAAGTCTCCCCTCTGACACAACTATCTCCTTCCCCTGAATC
The DNA here is from genome assembly GCA_009936505.3 of Holothuria glaberrima. Classification (NCBI taxonomy): domain Eukaryota; kingdom Metazoa; phylum Echinodermata; class Holothuroidea; order Aspidochirotida; family Holothuriidae; genus Holothuria; species Holothuria glaberrima. Next base: position 19,958 of record WURT03655112.1, read on the forward strand.
TTCCTCTCCCTACAGCTTTTCAACTCATATCTCTTAACTCTCCCTCAATTGCCTCTTTTTTGATTCTCCTCTACTTCCATCAAAGTCACCGTTTTTATTGGGGCCCAGTATTCATTATTGTCATCATTTCATCCTACGTATTTTCTGGCCATCTCTTGGACGAAACCCTTATACCAATTAATTCTACGGGAAGTTTCCAAACTCTTTAAATAAGGGGAAGGCGTAAAAGGTTTAAAAAATAAACTGTTTAATACATCTCTAGAATTCTTCTAACTGTCCAATATAGCAGCTTCGCAGCGCCGCTGATTTAATTGTGACAAGAAATGATCACATAAGATATTCAAACTCGTCATTTCAAGTCGATTGATAATTTTCAAGCATATTACACACATGCCATTAACAACCTTACCTTTACTTTACGCAATTATTTCTAAATTTACTACCGCACAGGTTATCCCGATGATTGCAAAGGTGGACTCTCTAGGTAACAAAACATGATTAATCTAACTTTTATATTTTAAGGATTTTAACATTTTTTTAATTGATTTCAAGGTAGATAAAATTTTACGAAAAAAAAAGAATCAACTGAAGCTAGACGATTAGGCATATAGATATGACTAAAAACCAGCGTTCAGAAACTTGTTGACGGAAACGTTTTTCCGCAAGACTTCCAAGCTCTACCATCTTTTACAACATACAGGACAGCAGCTCCACATTTAAGATAACAAAATCAGCATTGACTATTGTGTCGTATTATTTAATATAGAAGCAGTGTGTTAACAGTGATAAGTTTTAAGTAATAAATGGGCTCTTTAATAGGCACTGCGTTGCTTGTTCAAACCGTGTGTGAAAATTGCTATGTACTTTGCATTCACTATTATTATTTTGTGCGTACAGGTTATCTTGTAATGTTTCTGAATTACTTCCATAGGAAAGAGAGACATGTTTATTGCTCAGCTGAAAGCCAAATACCAGGATCTGTATGACGCAGTGCAGCCTATTCCTTACATCCGAGACAGACTTTACTGTGTGGACAGGGTGTTTGTTGAGGGCGGTATTGAATATTTAGTTGCAAAGGACAGGATAGGGAAACGAGGGACCTTCGACAAGCTTTATTCATATCATAATATTTTAGATGATAACCGAGTTAAATCAACGCGGCGTATTATAGAAGGAGAGCCTGGTTATGGTAAATCGACATTAGCTCTACAGCTAAGCTATGATTGGTGTAATAAAATCCCGCTATCATACTTAAAGGACATCGACGTATTAATTCTTTTACGATTAAGACAGTTAGGAGGTGTTGCATCAGTTTATAGAGCTATTAAACGGTTTCTGTTACCAAAAGATTCGAAGCTCACAGAAAGTGACATCGCAGATATCATTAGTGAGTGTTCTTCAGTGTTGGTAATATTAGATGGATATGATGAGTATCCAGACCAAGATGCCGATGTTGGTTCTGACGTCATCAGCATTATAATGAGAAACATGTTTCAGCAATTTGAAGTCATTTTAACGACCCGATCATCGTATTTACCAAAGAAATACCCAGCGCTGACGAAACGACTAAAGTTGACAGGATTTGACGATAACGCGCGGAATCAGTACATTCGTAAAGCGATTGTAGGTGATGACGTAACAGCCGCTGAGAAAATAAAACAAAGATTAAAGGAAAACCCCGTCCTTGGTGACCTTTGTCAGGTTCCTTTATTCTTTGTGATGTTTGCACACATGAGTCACGAGAGTGAGCAATTTCAAAAATTCAACTCTGTCACAAGTTTCTTTCGTTATATGATCTCATGCTTTCACAGTCACATGAAAAATAAAATGGAGGATGAAAATGTCAAGAAATATGATTTGTTTGAAACAGAACACACGGAACTTGACAAGTTAGCATTTGAAGGATTGAGTCGTAAGGATCAACAAATTGTGTGGAATAAGCATTATATGTGTGAACGACTAGGACAGGATTTCTATAAGCAGTATGTGCGTATTGGCATATTAGTGGAAGAAGATGTCCTGGACATTTCTGGTGATCCAACTGCAATAATATCTGAACACATACAATACAAAACTGAGGTTAGGTTTTATCACAAACTGTTTTGTGAATGGTACGCGGCACATCATTTGTCGGAATATGCGTCAGGAGATGACGTGGACTTTGACCCTTGGGAAGAAACAGAAAAATCAGAAAGTTCTGTTTTTAACTTTATGAATAATGATGATGACGACCAACCAGGAACCCGAAAGAATGTCGAAAGCCGAACAGACCATTATTTAAAATATCTTGACCCATTTGATCTTCAGTATGTCTACCGCTTCACATGTGGCTTGAATCGTACAGCAGCTGGCAAGATTATTGAATACTTAAAAACCCGGGAGAAGAAAGGGAAATTTGCAATTCTATGCATTCTTGAAAGAATTGGAAAAGTGGAGGGAGTTCCGAGGGATGTAGAATACTTGTGTTCAGGCGAAGTTTTAATTGACGATAGTTACAGTTTACTGCTGCAGAGATCTACTGTACAACTTCTAGAAATTGCCGTAGCTTATGAGGTGAGTAAACAGGTATGGCAATAATTTTGATTTGCAATTACTAAGTAAGCAAGGAGCGAAACCCACAACTAAATTTTGGGGAGTGATAATGGCTTAGACAAATGCATAAGTCACCATTTCCATTACGTTTTGAAAGAGAATGTCAAATAGGGTTAGCTTTAACTCAGTAATAGTATATGAAATCTGAAAGTTAAACGGTGTTTTTGTTACAACATGCCACAGGTAAGGAAGTGCTATGTCGGGACATTTCAGGAATTTTTGGAATTTAACTGATGTTAGCGTTCTTCTTAGATAATGTCACAAATTTATTTTGTAGCCCTCTTCCCTCCAAACTTTGAGATCCCTGGGCCATCCCAGACAAAACCCATTTTCCGTGAACAGGTGCATGGCGTGTTGCCTGCTCAATGCAGTGCATGCAAATGTGTCACTTCATTCTTGGAACGCCCAAAGCGTAAAAACTGCGTTTCTCGAACGGGTCGAAGACATTAAACGCGCATGTTTAAGAAAACCTGAAGTAATGTGCTTCCGCATGCAACGCAGATCACACACACACACACACGCTGTTGTACTTTGTTGAACGTAACGGCAACTGTACGGGGCAAAACTTCCGCTCGACATTGAAGTCCGAGAGCAAATATGATCTATTTAGCTTGTGTGTGTGCAATTGATGCCGTGCTAGTCCTGCGTCGTTTGACTTGAATACCATTCAGCGATGTGCTAAGCTTAAATTAATGGTTAACTTTTTTACTAGCTAACTACTCCCTTTACAGTTTGGTTATAGATATCAGAGTTAAAGAACCAAGAGCTTGTGCGTTTAGTAAAATATTTGGGAAAGCAAAGATCTAATTTAGGATCTCGGCTGCAAAGATAGGACATTGCGCCGATGACGAGTTCTGTGCTTTTAGTTTGACTGAAGTCTGCTGCACTTGTCAATATCACCGAACCATTTTTGAGTGCCAGCATTTAGACTGCAGTCTTCTATTCTTGTTGTCAAGTAGGGTCAAGACGTTAGTTATTTCAAGGAGACTTGTCTAACCCTTTATTTCTATTCCGCAATCTAAAACAGACTTGTTGCATCAAGTCGGTTGAATGTTATTTTGTATGTACTGTCCGTAGTAAGTCGGACACGAAATCGGTGATTAGGCCGTATAGATAAGATTTTACAGAGGAAAAACTATTTAGCCAATGAAATTCGATTGCCAAGGTATAACATTGTTCCTGACAGCAGACTGCTTGAAGAAATGAAGCTTGTTTGGATCGTTAATTTAATTGCTTCTAGCAACCATATATTGACAAATGCCCTGGGCATTTTTATGGAACCTTCTAGATAATTGCTACAAAATTTGTGTCTTCTATATGTAACTGTCTCATTCCTTCAGTGTGGGCAGGGGGCGGAATCAACTGTGTCTGACAGAGTTGTTGACTCGAGTCGCGCTGACTTGGACTCGAGTCCGACTCGAGTCGCACTTTTTCTTGACTTGCGACTTGACTTGACTTGAAGACAAATGACTTGCGACTAGACTTGACTTGAACATATTTGACTTGGCGACATTAAAGGGAAATGTTGTCGCTGAGGGAAGCATTGACTTTGTCACTACAAAATCAAGTAACAGGAAACTGCAAACTTGTCCTTCATTTATTCGAGGTTTCGTTGTCTCGCGAGTGACACGGATACTTAAAGACACTTAGGGGTCCAAAAAGGACATCTGTACTGTAGCGCACTATAATTGAACCAATCATTCAAACCCACATGGTATATTCTGCAAGCCTCCCCCCTTACTACAAACACGCCTTGCGTTTATAGTTAGTACACACCAGTTATTCCCATTTTTGTTTTTTTTTGGCGCATCGCCCTGCCTGCACAGAATGGTATTAAGTAACCCAACACTAAGATTCATCTGCGAAAAAATTGTCAAGAATCTGTTTTCAACGGATTTGAGTAGGTAAAGGTGTCAAGATTTACCAAAAAAAAAAGAAAAAAAAAAAAAAAACAGATGCCACCGGTGTCGGCTGGGGAACTTCAAAATAACGTCCAGAATTACCTCCTCACGTGAATTTTTTTCGTAGGATCGGTAGGGCAAGTTTTGAAGTAGGCCTTATCATATATAACGTTGCTTGAGTGGATTGAGAAAATGATACTTAAATTTAACTGAGTTCAAGCTGAATTAGTTTCTTCACTAGCCTTAACCCCAGAAACGTTAAAAAACTCTTTGATTTTTGAAGTGTCATTAAGTTACCATACTCAATCAGAGCAGTTGTCCTTTACAGTCTCAATGTCATTAGACTTTGGGCACTTGAGTTGCGATAAACCCAGTACAGCAACATGTTGTGGCCACTATTCATACGGAACATGGACATTTAAGCTTGGTATGAAGCGAGGAAGGAAGACGCTATGAATAGTCATGAGCAAAGACTCCAGTTACACGAATAATTTATAATATCCTCCCCCCCCCCCCCGCTATCTTACGAAAAAAAAAAGAACTTCGCCCTCCGCACATGTAATTAATAATATATTGAAATGATGAGAAAAATATTTATGAAAAATATGTTGAACTTACTGACTCTTAAAATATAGCCGTGCTTCATACCAATAAATTTAAAATCATGTTTAAGAACATTTTGTTGGAATTGAAGTCAGCCAAGATGGCGAAAAGAGCAAAATGTCAGCTAATGATAATTAAGAATGTAGCATAAAAATAGATAATAATAATAATAATCATTAAAAATATATTTCAATTGAAAACCCCATATATCGTTGTAGCAGATTGTTCATAAAGTTCAAAGTATAATTTCTGATAATTTATTCAGGACCCCATACTAACCAAGATGGCGGAAACAACAAAATGGCCTCCAATTAACAGAAATTTAAATTTTCCAAGAGTCCCCTGCTGCACTTAGCACTTTTCCCTCCTCATGAATAGTAAACCGCCCTCCATCAAAAAATTTCATATTTGTGTGCAGACGCACGGTCCGCCAAAATCATACACGTACGCCTTGCGCGACTTTTTTGAAATCATTCCTATAGACCTAATATAATTCAATAAAAAAGCTTTATTCGCCATGGATCTTTTAGAGCAATAGCATCCATACTTCCACTTTTTCCTTACCCTTTTAAGCATACATTCAGTTTAATGGGTGACTTTTACACCGGCGTCAGATAAAATCTATCACCCACATGGGCTAATTGACACAGTATGCAGGGTACCCATAAAGCTCAGAAATGTTGAGTTGCGTTTGAGGAATATCCTCATTTCTTTTAAAACGATTCCATTCCCATAACTAAGTATTTCTTATGAATTGACTTGAGCGAAGATGACTTGTGCCTTGAACTGTCTTAAGCGAAAATGACTTGTGACTTGAAGTTAAAGGACTTGAGACTTGACCCCTTGACTTGAAGGTAGATGACTTGGGACTTGACTTGACTTGAGAAAAATGACTTGGTTAAAACTCTTATGTCTGACACTCGTTAAGTTTATTTTGTTTACGTCACCATCGGCAAAGTAAAGGACAACGTTGAAAGGTAACCAAACTTTCTTTGAAAAATATGTCAACAAGATAAGAAGGAAAATACGATATTACTTTGGATATAATAAGTCGACCTACATTACTCTGGAAATTCAAAGTCGATCCACATTACTTTTGAATACATCAGGCAAATTTTACAATTATTCTGTTGTTTCCCTTACAAGTAACCTTCAAAACAGTAAGATAGACTTGCATCACCCCAAGTTTGAATTTTACTTGGGGGTAAGCAAAAGTCTTAATTGGTGACTACTCTTTGATTGACATCAGGTTCACAAAATTCAAAAGATGCAGAGCAGCTCATGTTACCCAGCATGCAGAGAGAGTGTTTTGATTACACTTTAGGGCCGTGTATACTCACCAGGATATGACCTTAAGCAATAAACTATGTATGTGTCTGCACAAGGAGAAGCCAAAGACAGTTTTGGGAGGGGCTAGAACTAAGTTGGGAGAATTGGGCTTCCTGGGATGAGAATATTTCCCCTTTAATTAAATTAAATGATGGATAATTCAGATTAACCAAGATATTTTTTGCACGAGCTTTACATTTCACTTCCAAAATATTATCGGATAATTAAAACAAAACATTCATAAATAATAACAAATAAAGCCGCATTCTAAAAAACTTCCCAATCAATGGGGTACTGATTAGGAATCGAGATCATTTATGAGATCAGCTTAATCGGGACCATTTTATTCCAAATCTTATTAAATAAATGATTCGGATTCCTGGTCACAGGTGCACCCTTCCAATTCCCTATCTCCGCCGGACGTTTTCAGAGTGATTACTATATTCACTCTCTATCAGGGAAGTAGCATGACGGGACTCACCCCTTTTCAAACATTTTAGTTTTAGTAGAGTAAACTTGACAATGTTGTTGAATACATGAGCATCGTTATAAGGCAATAAATGTACATTAATCAAATCTTCGTTTGGAAGTTTCCCCGTTATAAGTATTACATAATGATTTTGAAGGACGTCCTTTACTATAATATCGTTGTTGAACATAAGTATAGGGTAATATCTCAGCAAACAACGATTGAACATTTGCAAAGTAACTTGTTCGTAATGAGTCGATAGTTAGCTTTTTTTAGACTATGGCGTTGCCAGACTTTGCAAAGTGTGGTTGGGACCACTAAATGGACACAACGTTCCACCACGGGTCATGACATTATGTAAGACCTAAAGCTCATTGAATGTGTGAGGTACTCTCTTACCGACCTGGGCTACGGAAGCTTTGGGGTAGTTATTAGGTTGTGCTTATTACAATGAATCATATCTCGTTCTTCGAATGACATTGTAGCATACTGAAAAGAAGACTTAAAAGGGTTCAAATGTCCCCCACCCCCACAACCCAAAGAAAACTTTGAAAAGTTTGATATCTTTTAATGCAATTGGATGCTGCATCTTGTGCAGGTTTGGAACTACATTGAAAAAATATCCACCTTTATTGCAAAAGTCTGGTAAATTCCACAAAAAGACAAATACGAGGTGGGACTCTTGGGAGACGCGTGCCTCTCATCAATTTCCGATTATTTTATTTTCGAACACAAAACCAAAACGCGTTTAACCGATAGCTTTCATAATGGGGAGGTTAAAATGTGTTTTCTACTGATTGATCAGTTATTTCCAATCACATTGCGTTCGCAATATTTTCGCAAATCTCTCAAAAATTTTCCGCCAAAGCGCCCCTTTCAGTTCAATTGCTGTAGCAAAGGACGACGCTTATAATCAATGTCGCGTCAAACATGTTCACATTGTTCATCGACAGGGCTTGAAGTAAAATTAGGCGTTCGTGTGAATAGGTGTGATTACCCTGTGGCACAGTATTACAATAACGCGGGGCAAGGGGATTTTTTCGCTTTTATTGCTTTAGGGAAGTATGTTTTACGATAATTCACAGCTTTAACAGGTAACTATTGGAACATGCCGTACTTTGTAATTGGCTAGCATATTTTTAGGGAAATGAAATTGTTTCGGCGCAGTCTGTGGGCAACATTCGTCAAATGAATCATTTTTTCCCACAAAATTTCTACATTTTCTTATGGAATAGGAATTTTAAATGTTGAGAAAAACGTTAAATATGAAATAAGTTAAAAATGGCCACACGGGCCCTGCGCTGCGCTGTAAGACGCTTTTAAAACGGAGTTGAATTTATTTAAATTTCACGAGGCTGCATTTTCAAGTAGCCAATAATTGTTGAAATTCGCCTGTTTTCAGGATTGATTGATGAGGTGTACTCAGTGTCGCTTGCCACGGAAATGAAAAATGGAATAAGAGAGTAGTTGGTCCTCACCCATACCATTGGCAACGTTTTCTTTATCACTGATAAGATATTTTTTAGCGTAACAGAACGAACGGTGTGGCCACTCTGCCAGCTAAGCACAGGAAGGGGCGGTACAGCGTTCCTGTGTAAACCCTTCTACGATGAACTTTGTCGCCCTTCTCGAATTATCTACCAGTATTTAGCCTGCGTACCTAGACTTACTCCTAACTCCGCTACCTCCATCAATGAATAAAGGTAAAACTCGGTTCACCTGGGGGTTAAAATATTTACAAGAGAAGACAACGTTTGTCACCAGGTATTAGGTTGGTCCTGCCAAAAGGCTTAGTCTACTCTTTGGAGTGAAGTTAATTTAAAGAAGTCACTGGTTAGTCTATGTGGAAGTAAATAATTGAAAAGAAATATGTTACGTTTGTGTAAAGTTTTAATTAATGGAAGTCACAGATATTCGATACAAAATTGACAAGTTTCACGCTGCACGTTAACTCTGCCTACATTAGCAGCTACCAGATGTCGAGCTGGCCGCTAATAGCCTTCTTTGTTGTACCTGACCCTTTTTGCAGGACATATTACATCAGTTCCTAACCTTTTCACCTACAAAGATTTAATATTTGCTCCTTGAAGTTGTTAATTTACTAACAAGTGGGCCTATTGTTTGTACTTTTTAGGCTATTTTGATATTAACCTAGATCCCCTTTTGCCAGAAATGCCAGAAGTTTAACTTACAACCAAAGAATTTCATAGACGGCTATGTAATTAGCACGACAGGGGTGCTGTGTCGATACCAGCCACGTGTACCGGTTGTGTTGATGCGGGCCAGACGACATACCATTAGACAGAAGGAGATTGAGCTATGAACTTTGTAATAATTTTTGAGTGAAGACGAGTCCTAACAGCATTTATTTTGAACTTAATGTCATCAATCCGTTCTCAAATAAGATCCATTTTAGACTGTTTGTTGTATGTGAATTGGCAAACCTGCATGGTATTATTTGCGTATTTCAGACCAACGTCAGAGAAAAATATTATGCCTTTTTTGCGGCTTAATCTACAATTTGTAGTGAATTCAAAAATTAGTAGAAAAACGAGCAACATTGTCCCAAGTTTGGTAGCACTGTTAATTTAAATTTCATTACATAGGCATTGGATACTCCTGCATATCAATAAAAGTACAGTTAGGATTTCGTCATCCTCAAAAATTATCAAATTACTAAAACGAAGATACACCTCTTTTTTCCAGAAAGAGTAAATTCCAAAACTTGGAGAAAATGACTACATGCTGAAGCCAGCGGGAATTCAACAGTAACATAAAAAACACCGCATTGGAAATTCATCGAAATAAGAATTTCAAAACTTTACAAAGAATCTTTAAGAGATTAGGAACTATTTCCTTTCAGAATCCTTGAAACTGAATAAAACCTTGAAACTGGATAAAACCTAGTACAATGCTTCAAAAATGTTGTAATGAAAATATTTCTATATTCAATTATCGTGACATAATGCAATGTAACACAAGGTAGTCGTACAATAGTAAACGTTCAATAACACTATGTTGTTGAACAAACACTACCCTTCTTTTTTATCCTTCCCAACCAGTTTTGATTAGTTTTGATCATCCAATGGTCAATATATCTCCCTATAAATGTCTTCCCTCTCAACACGGATACACTTTCTCATCTTATAATCTAATTTCCTTTCTCAGATTTACTGAATATGTCTGTTATATTTTTCCTTTCAATCCAATCCCCTGTTTTATTTTACTTTTAAATTACAGATTTCCATTTCATGTGTGAATCTGTTTAACTGCTACAGTACAGTGGACCTACGTGGCGGGAATCATCTCCAGTTAAAATCCAATTTCCCTATACCAGTTCTCACAACACTCGACAAGCTATGGATAGGAGAGGAAGGCAGAGAAATAACATCAGAAGAATTTACAGGCATCTTACATTATTCATCAAAGTGCCTGGCGTTGAAGGAACTGTTGTAAGTATTGTAATTAAAATGTAAGTAATATTAATGAGACTGTCAGAAATTAATCGGTGTGATGGTTGAATTCGTCATCGATCCGTCATTTCAGCAATGACTAACGTTTTTGTTTTGAAAGTTTTGGTGTACAATAACGATCTTTCAAACAGGTAAAAATCTTATATCAGTCCCGGTAGTTGATATTAAGTAAACAGTACTTAAGAGAAAACAACAAAAGAGATAATTTTGGACATAGTTTTAATTAATGGTTATTAAATATGACATTTAATTAAATTTGATTTAATTTGACACATAAATTTAGTGGCTTTATTAAGATTGTTGATATCAAGAATAAAATACCTGAGGGAGACCTTTGACATTTTTGACCACGTAATTATGTAGGAAGTATACAGTAATTTTTTTGAAATAAATAAAACCAAAGAGTACAATGAGATTTTACCTTCAGTGAACAACAAATTGGATCTGATAACATTTATTAATTTGAGGCTAAAAGCTACTAAATTAAAAAAAAAAATATTAATACCTGGTAAATGAAATGAAAAGTGGTTAGAACAAAACAAAACTTAAATCCATAGCTTAATGACAATTTGCCTACAGAGATGATACACAAGGATGCTTCAGTTTTAATTATGATAAGAGTTATTTAAATAAAACTGTCACAAGTAATTTATTTTCCATTCTACCAGGAGTCTGGTCTTAGTTTACCTTATTGCATTATAAAATTGTTCTGAAAGTCCAAGCTGTCTTATTATTTTCCCGTTTGCTATAATTACGTGCTTATGCACTTTTTGTATATATGTGTCAATGAAATTGAATCTTGACCTCACTGTTTACAATCACAAGGCATTGAACTTTAAATGACCTTTACATCACCTCTCACAACATCAACTTATAACAAAAGAAGCTCATTAACATAACAATAGATCAGTTGCCAGCTGTCACGTGAGCGTCTGTGACTAACTGACACAATGTAAATACTAGAACACGACATACACATTACACTTTGAGAGGTTATGCTATGCAACACCGTGGGTTGTTCATCGTACTAACAACACCGTCTTGAGTGTTGTATATAACTACAGCACACATGTGGTCTGGAAAAATAGGCCTACAATTCAACTTTGAATTAAAATGCTGACTCTTTTAAGGAAAAAAAAAGAATGAATATGGTTAGAAATAATACTAACATTAACTTTCATGTTAGCTGGTATCAAGTCAAATTTAATTTTATTCTATGTTATAAATATTCTTGTATAAATGTGTAATCTACTGGTCCTTCTCCTGTGTCACATTTCTCTATCAGGTTCTTGTCCTGTCTGTTGCCACCATCAGTCAAGGCTGAGTCTGTTTCTGATCTTGGATCAAGAAACGTTAAAGGTAATATACAGTCTATTATATTGTACGTATTGTGGCTTTAGATTTAATCTACACAACAACAGTGAACACATCAAATCGTGATCAATGTAAAACTATTTTAATTATTATGTTATCATCAAGAATTCTTGTATTATTTATTTCTCTGGTGACAAACATGCTTCAGTTCACAGGACAGGGAGAAAATATTTAAGTATTTAATAATGAAAACGTGTTAGTCTATACAAATATTAAAGTTAAGGCCTTATAGTGTGTATTGCAAGTGATGATATATGTAAATACACTGCAATACTGCGCGTGTTATAAGCAGCGTACCCCCTGACAGTAATGGTGTACGCCAGAATTGTATGTGCATATCTTGGTTTGCATTTAGCGATTTTTTTACAAACAAGATTATTTGTTACAGTGGTCACGGTAGAGATTTTTATTCCGTGTAAAATAGTTTTAAGGGGTTCCCTATTTTGACCTTTGTTAGTATTAACTTAAAAACATTTTAATCATTCGCCATTCAAATAGATGGAGCACATCGCTCCGCGATTTAGTTCAAAGAAATTAAGCCATTACGGGGTTTTTTGGTAGTACTATTAACTATGACATGCATAGCAACGGAAAATACAGGTTACACTGACTGCCCTAGGTATTTACCTTTGAACCATTTCAGGCAAAACAGGCTAGCACGGTCTAGTCTTTATTGCTACGAGAAGCTTCTGAACTAATGTCATAGAACTGGGCTAGCTATACAGCTTTTAAATCCCCGTCTCCCTGTCCCGGGTCTCCAACGCCCAAGAAAGGTGCGTTAGCTTACTGCTGTCACGTTAAATGTCGGCAGCATGTACTGCTGTATCAACTGCACGTACAGCATGCACTGCGCTGTGTGTTGTAACGTCCAATGTGAACCGTTCGTAGCGAACGTAGAACCATAGTCTATAGAGGGCGGATAGAACTTACTATAAACACAGCTAGCCAGGAGTTAGTTTCTTTCGTTTCAGCCTCATCTCAAAAACGATGTATATTTCAGAGATATTTTATTTTACATTCAATTAATCCAATTAAATTTTGTTTGAAAAACTGATCGAGATTCCTGTAAGTGTTTTTGGAAAAAGTAAAGCATTTGCTTGGTTGTCCACTTTCTTTTGGCCTGCAGTTGTTCTCTACTACCTCAAGAAATGACGTCATAATAGAGTCCCAAGTCAGCTGGGAGAATCAAAATGTGATATGTAAAATTTTGTCGAAAATTCAATGTTTTTGTCGATTCCCAGAATTTTTATGTTGAGTGTTTATGAGTGGTGCTGAGCGGACCTCGGCTGTCGCCTCGGTCCGCTCAGCCTCTGTGATGACGTCATCGTCGGTCTCGAATCACATTTGGAGACTGTGGCCTTGTGTGGTGTACACTCATATCATATCATGTGCATTATATATGGTGCAGTATAGTAATATAAAATGGTAGTAGTAATATAAAATGGTAGTAGTAATATAAAATGGTAGTAGTACTGCAGTGGAGTAGGGCCTTCTGGCAGTTGATTCTGATATCGGCATGCAAAAGGCCCAGGATCGATCACAATGAGTGAGTAGGCATTCTTGAGTACGTAGTTGTCAAAACGATGAATGTTTAAGTACACACATTCATATTTTCTGCATAAATTGAAGGGCAGAGGTAGTTCAAGTTTTACAACAATTAGTTTCCAGTGAGATTGGATGGACAGCCTAACATCATGTTGTATAGGTTGTGCATAACATTAGGCCACGAAGCCTTGCTTACGTTAAAGACTTCATTTGGGAACATGGAGCAAGCTGTTTATGTTAAGTTTAGACGATCAGTAGGCTAACAAGCTTCTATGTTAAGCCTACTTTGTGTTATGTATGGATTTCTGATGGAAAATTGGTGGTAAATTTTAAAAGAAAATGACAGTTTAGATTTGGCAGCTCGGTCAGTCTAATCTAGGCTAGGACCCTAGTCCAAATATTTCAATTTACAAATTTCCGTTTTTTGAGTCAAAATTCCGTTTCTTGGGCTCAGAATTCCGTTTTGGGGTTTGGAAAGGTTGACAGCTCTGCTTTAAGTTTGTACACACGACAAGGAACCTTAAAACTTTATTTGTCTTTAAGTAGAAAAGTAGAGGATGTTCACGTGATTAATACAATAGTTAGAGTCATAATGTTATAACTGTTTCAATTTTTTTCTGTGTCAACAATGCTTTCAATTTTGACTCTGTTTTTAAATTATATAAAATGTCTGAGTTTTTATTATCTCTTGACTGCTTTTGATTTCAGTGCGATGGTATGTTGGCTATTATTGGTGTCTTAATCCCAAGTCTGGGCGATGGGAGGTAAGAATCTTACTTTCATTACTCGTTTATCTAATTACATCACTAACAAATTTAATTGGTTATAAATCTGCGTATCGTTAAAATGGAAGATTTGGAGATGGTTAATAGGCCTATAGAAACATTACAGTTTCTCATTATTATTAACAACATTTAATGATCTATTCATTGAAAACAATTTTAAAAATATTAGGTTACAGTTTACACAAGGTTAGGTAATTTAAAAAAAATAAAAAAAAATAATTTGAAAAAACAATAAAAAAACAAGAGGGCAATCCACAGAGTTGCTTATCTCATCGCTAGGACACGCACTGAGCCATATAACTCGAAGACGCATGTCCATGTGGAATCCAAAGATATGATAAGTATAGATACCAAACTCCTCAACCCATACTGTTACGAAAGTCGACTCCTCACAGAGACGCAAATATCAGGGACGAAAGTGTTGATTTGACATATATGCGCTTTTCTATTCGGTGGTGTGTGTGTAATAAAGGCTAACATTACAGAAAATGTCATTGTTAGAATAGCGTGGCTTGTGTGAGCGTTGTATACTCACCGAGTACAATTCTCTGTGCTTTTTATCCGGTATACTTGACGCACACTTCTGCGTGCTCGGAAAACGAACGTGCTAGTTCCTTTCCGTTGAGAGTGCGTGAGAAATTAGACGCGCATATGAAAGTGCGTAATTTGAAGTAGCACACGTCAATTATATTTAAGATAAATGCACAATGAAATATATTTTGCATGAATATACTACGCGCAGGCACATTAAGCTAGTCTTGTAATTTTAATAATCTCCCTTTTGTAAAATTTCCTTTAGGATGTGAAGGCTTTCCATTTTGAAGTGAGGTGGGTCGATAAAATTGTTTAAGCTTTTCAGGTTGAATACTGGTCAGTGACCTCCATCCTTTTTGGGGACAACAAAATTGTGCTGAGAAATTTCTTTTTTTATTTCTCCTGTTGAATAGATTCTATTGCCTTCTTGAGAAACAGTTTTTGGATTTCTGCGTCCAAGGTCTGACTCTGATTTATAGGGAGGGTGTGTGGAATGGGTTGGTGAGGAGACCTTGTAAAGGGGATCTTGTACCCCTTCACCACCTGAAGGACCAAGCATCTCTTGTGAGCCATTCCCAGACCTTTAAATAGTTTTTTTTTTTTTGTTTTCCTGCAATGAATGTCTGAGGTTCTGGACACGGTAGAGGTTGACTTACCTTTAGTTTTTCTTTCCTTTGGTTGGGTTCCTAGAAACCCTGATGTGGGCACCGCCCCTTCCGTGGAGGTTGGAAGGGGCGGCTGGACGAAAAAGCTGGTTGCCACGAAATCTCTTAGCTTGTCTCCCTGGCCCACGAGTACCAAAACTGCGTTCCTCAGAAGCTGGGAATTTTCTTTTGGGTGTTGTCCAAACCTTACGCTGGGTAGAGTGGAAAGAGATACTACTAGACTCTGATACCACCTTAGATGCACCTAACAAAGCTCTTGTCAGATTCGAATGGAAGTGAACGTTTCAGCTGATCAATGCTGCCCAGACATTCGAAAAACTCATCAATCTGTGGTATCATGAGGGTCTCCACTTGTGGTCTGGGATAAAGTCTGCACAAACCTGTGTGTGTAGCTTTTGGAAGGGGCTGACTGAAAACCTCTTATAGGAATTCCTGAATACGAATTGTAGGGGCCCACGCTACGTAGGATTCCTTTCTTCTGTTTGGGGTGTACATTGTCTCCCTCAACAAGACACTCTTAGGTTTATTAGGGTCCTCTGTAGGTGGCGGCAAATTCAACTCAAAAAGTTGGGGGTTACTTGCAACTGGTACATAGAGGAAAACATTTGACAGTACCTGGGCCTATGCCTAAATCTAGGGCACACTGTGGAGAGGCCACTGATGATTGGCCTAAACCCCCTGCGCCTACTGAGACTGGAAGATCACCCCATCATCTTCCTCTGGCTCTAGTCCTAGCATAAAAGGTCCTACTGATGCCATGATTGACACGGAAGGGCTGTCTGGGCGACTCAAGTTAGCCGTGGGACTAGGCCTAAAAGCATCACCATCTGCTAGCTCTGGCGCGGGCTCTGATGTGCGATTAGTGCTAATGTTGGGCAAGTTAGGCTGTTGGGGACTATCGCTATCAGACCTAACGTTACGCCTGGGCCTAAGGTTATCTCCAGCCAGGCCTGTCGTCTGCTCAACTGAGCCAGAGTTTTTGTTCAGAATTTCCCGATCAGGCGATCCGGAAACAGGCATTGTGATATTTTCTTGCTCAGAAGAGCCAAGATTCGACGTACTCATAGCAACAGGCTAAACTAAACCTCAAAGGACCATAAAAGAGAAGAAAATACTCATCCGTAAAAATTGTTGATCTGATGACATCGGCGACAGGAATAAAAGTCAGCGAGAACTTCCAGTTGCAAGGAGAGGTCAGGCCATGGTCACCAAATGAGGGCATCAACCCAGAGTGTGAAGGCATCAGTCTATTTATTTCCATTAGCTTTCAAGTTCGGGAGCGACGTGTTTAGCGGTCAAACACACCTGTTATATCTTGTGCAGTGCCCAGTAATATAATTCCAATTTTTATTGCAGGTACTTAGTACCTTGTCTAAATTGGAATTTTTGAATTTGATTAATAAATACGTTCTTAGTTTCGTACGCATATCGCTGAACAGAACGACGCAAAGCACACTTCCGCCATGTCCGATATTTGCGTCTCCATGAGGAGTCACTTTCCATTACAATGTCGGGAGAAGTTAAATATCTTTGCTTGCAATATCTTTAGTAGCAATACTTAACACACACATATGGTAAAACCATTGACGTTTACTACTGGGTTCTATGAGACATACGTTATCCGGTTACGGGGAGCGCGGCCAATTCATTTGTACATGTTGCGCGCGATACATTTGGCGTCCATTATGGCTGACGCTGTCATGTTGTTACATGTAATTGTGACGTCAGTGGAGAACCTCGAGGACGGATTCCCCCGCGAGGGATTGCCAGGCACTGAAGGGCAAAACTCACAGTCAGTAAGCGTATTTACAATACAAACGCACGGCTTAACCATAGATAATACCGTGACACAATGGATGCTTACTCTTCAAATCCAAAGAGACGCTCTATCTTGCCCTTCAAAACCAGAATAGTGCGATCACCAGTGTGACTGCGATGGAGGCTTCTGCGCGCGTGTTGTTTTCTCTACACGCGCCCTTTTGTTTTGCAAAAAAGGCATTCTCAGTGGGTTATGCAGGAAATCTGTGCACATAATATGATGTGCATACTTGCGCGCGTTAGTATGCACATCATTGGCATAGACAGCCAGTACTAGTAACAAGTGCGTCTACACTCTGTCATTTACGTTGCTATCAACAATGTCAAGCAGTCATTGCGTATCGAGACGGTATTCACAATACAGCCCACGCCTTTCACTAAGAATAGGGAGCTTGCACCAAAGGTCAAAAGGTCAAATTCAGCTGACGCACTAGTTGTTCTGGAGGACAGCGCGCCATTGCTTTACTTCATGACCTAACGTCCGCGTGTGTTGTTTGTCCTCCAGAAGGTGGTTGCGTTAGTTGACTTTTGCACGCGTGCAAGGTCCCTGTACGCTGGACCACTCCTTAAGGTGCGTTGATTTGTTATGTGCTAACTATCGTGACGGGGAAGCAATTCGTGCAGCCTCGGTTTTTACACGCAGTATAGCGCCCGCCAAGATAAATCATACACCGAGCTAGAGAGAAATGTGTTTTGTGTATATCACGCGCAGGCTTTTCTTGTAAAGTTCTGCATATTTGATTAATGTGTTCTTCGTCTAATTTACGCGTATGGCTATCGCTAATTCTACCACCTCTAGCCATCCGTTATTGAGAATCCTGCATTCCGATTGGTTAAACACTGACCTGTTATTCTGCAACACACGGTCAGTAAACGTAAAGACTGATAAAAATGAAGTTTTTCACACATTTTCGGTGGAAGAATAGGAATAAACCACATTTGTCGGACTATTATTGTCTCATAAACCGTCTCGACTCCAAACTTGGCAAAATAACGGAATCGGCTTCGCCTCGTCCATTATTTTGTCAAATTTGGAGTCTCGTCGGTTTATTCACCAATAATAGTTCGCCAAATGCGATTTACTCCTTTAATACAGTGACGTGCATGTCAAATTGAGACTTCCGCCCTGATATTTGGGTCTCCGTGAGGAGTCACTTTCCACACCAATGTCGATATAGAAGTTTAATATCTTGCTTGTAATATCTTAAGAAACAGATTTTTGGCCAACTAATTCGGCAAAAGTATTGTATGTCCAACTGCGTAAATTAACAAAATAAAACACATTCACCCACTAACACACTCAAGTCGATTTTACATACAATCTGAGGACCTCATTGTTATCTGCTTTGTGTTTTCTTCCTTAACCCTAACCTTAATAATAGACTGTCTATTGTTAAACTTCAGAGGACATGAGAAATCTA
>WURT03655113.1:2244-16259 GCA_009936505.3 Holothuria glaberrima
AAAAAGTGGGGCCAAATGGAGGGCAAAAGAAAATGTTTTGGGCAAGAACATTTTCACGCCTAGCGCGAAATCAAGCGCGAAGCCTGCTTTAGGCCCCTTGTGGGGTTCAGGGGCAAAACTCCTGTGGGGTCCAGGGGAAGAAGCCCCCGGAAGCTCTGAGGTTTTAGCCTATCTCTGGGTGAAAAAGTAAGTCTCAGTAAAATAAGTCAAAAGAAAGTATAGTTATATGTTGGTTCATAATGCAGCATCAAATGCAAAGAATAAATAATTTTGATGTATTAGGCTATTCCACTCATCATTCCACTATACTTTTAAGAAGGTTGGGCCAATGGGCCCTCTGTAGGGCCCTGACAGGGGGTCAAGGTGGCGAAACCCCCAGAGGCTCTGTGGTTTTAGCATATCTGTGGGTGAAAGAGTAAAGGGCTTATCTCATCGTTCCAGACTAAGCAAATTGAAGCTCCTCCAATAACGTGTAAAGGTTTTTTTGTGCAGACACAAATCCGTTTTGCTAAAGTCTATGTCCTGGTGAGCAAAAAAGGCTATTATACTAGGTTATAATGTGTAAATATAAACTCTGCATCTTTTGAAAATTCAAACTTTGATGTCAATCAAAGCTCAGTCACCAACTGAGAATTTTGATACCCCACCCTAAATATATACTTTGACGTGACGAGTGTTTGTCTTTATATCCCAGGTAGGTATAGTTTGGTTCCTAACGCATCATCCAGTGCGAACATTCCAAATAATTATAATGTGTTAGGCTAATCCTTCCAAAAGGCCACCATACGTCAGGAGCTGAGTGGGTGGACATCTGGGGGGCATAGTTTCTGACAGGGTGGCAAATGCCCCTCCCTCACCGTCCCTTGGTGACGCCACTATGTACGAGGCAATACTGCTCAAATGATTTTTCTGTCCTAACTGTAGTAATGCCAATTATCCTTTCTAGAAAGACAAGACTGTCATATTTTAATATGAATGTTTTTCTAAAATTTGCACAGAAGAGGACTTTCAACCTCCAATCCTTGGCAAATCAAAAAGGTAACGCGAGCCTTACTGTTCCCTCTCAATCAGCATTATCGTTTCACACTTGCCGAGAATAATCAACATAAGTAAGCTCTTGTGGTGATTCGTCATTCTGCAAATTTGCCTTAATGGTCAAGAGTGAGTGCCAAAATTTTACCTCTGGAAATGTGCACCGATTTGTCAGCTTTGTCACAAGTCCACCGGTGATGACAGTGTTTTTACTATCCTCGCAAAAGCAAACTCTAGCCAAAGACCAATGTGATCATTTAGCTATCGTTTCCCTACTTTTAAATATAATAGGAGAGAGAACAATGAACGTGTCTTGTAGACGTTCCAGGTTTCAACTGACGGACAACGGAACTTTGTCATCCATGTCTGTCAGTTTCAGAGGGTTGTTCATTATAAAGCTATTTACGCTAGAACTGATCCCGTGATGATGTCGTTGCCCCGAAGTCGATATTAAGTTTGTGGGGCACTTGATCCGGGATCAACGATGACCTGAGAAGGAGACCAGACCCGCCTGTACAAATTGTCATTATTGGCGTGCGTTTATTTTTGCGTTTTGGAATGGGGGTTAGGAGTACGAGTTACGTATAAATGCGTCAACAGATCAATATCGATGCATGTTATCAGACACTAGTAATGTGATCGTAATGCGATGTTTGGTAAGCCGCACATCCTTGAAAAAGTGTGAAAAGCGGAGAAGCATTTGAGACAATAATTTCTATTTTTCTAAGGGCGAAAATTTCAAGGGGTCCCATGGATACAGGCCCGCTGAAGATCTTCAATTGAACTTTCAAAATGCAGGTTTATGCTCTACTTCGATAAAGGTGCTTTCAAATTTTTCATCTTTTCCTTTAAAATTGCCCTTTGTTAGTGGATAAAGTATTTAACTTAATCTACTTTAGACTACTAGGAATATATGAAAAACAAATAGAAAGAACAATTAAGGCCTTTTAACCACGTATTCTGGTCTGCTATTTCTGACTGACTTATTGCCTTTGTACAGAACATGTTTAAATATGTTGGACTGTTTCATGCAGTTTTATACGGACACATAAAGCCAGATATAAAACCAGATACAAATATCTTGGTAATGTGAATCAAGTTTTATATGACCATATCAAGCCAGATGTAACTTGATAGATGACCATGTCAGATTAAAATATCAATGTTCGTTTCCTTCCTTAAGGGCAGGGATAGACTTGAGAAAAGGACTTTTCTGGTGCCGTATGTTCTTCTGTTAAATGTTTTAAGCTGCAAAATATTCAAATGTTGTTGTATTATGTTCTCTGTTACTTTAATGTGGCTTTTTCACTTATTAATTGCCATTTGGCCTAATTCTTCTTGTAATATATATATATATATTGAAGAAATAAATGTATCAAATAAAATCAAATTGTTGATCGCGAAGAAACATCATAAAACTTGATGAAAAACCATGCCGGATATACGCATCAAATACCATATGGCTCTATCAAACCAGACATTACTTGATAAACGACCACGCCAGATCAACATATCAATCTTTAATGTCCATATCAAACCAGTTATCACCTGAAAAAAAGATTGATCCTGATATGCCTATCAAGATTTGTATTACCATATCAAGAGAGATATTTACATGGTAAACCACCTGCAAGATATACATAACAAGTTTATAATTGCCATATCAAGCCAGATATCAGTTGGGACAAGACCATGTCAGATATTCCTTATCAAGTCTTAAATGGCCATATCAAGCCAGATATAAACTTGATAGAAGGCCTTGCTAAATTTTCCTGTTCAGTTTGAAACGGCTAATAAGTCATAGATGATTTGATAAAGAACATGCGAGATTATTTTGAGTATCAACCTTTTTATATGGCCATATCAAGCCAGATAAATATTGATAACATACAATGCCAGATATGCACACATAGTTTGATATCGCCGCATCAAGTCATAAATAACTGGCTTAAAGATGATACCAGATATACAATTTAAGTTTTATAAGGCCATATCAAAATTTTTGTGTTTGGCTACTTGTCCCACTTTAACATTACGTTGGCACGCATTAGAACGTACCTGCATTTTCTAATATACAGGTCAAAGTCATTAACATATGCAAATATCTGTAAATGTATAGGTTGAATCAGGACTTGGAACCCTGATTTTCATTTTTGATTACTTAGGGAGAAAAATGTTGAGCCATTTATGAAACATTGCAATATGCACCACAGTGTGATTAAGTAAAACTACAATGCTTTGAATGCATGTAAAAGGAATTTTAAAACATTTTTACGGTCTTCTATTAATTTAGTCCACAAATTTCTGTAAAAGTAACCTTTGTTAAAGATGTTCAGACAGCTCTAACATTTGCCGGCTTTGCAAGAATCCTGATGAATGTTGTAAAGTATGGATTGTACGCTAACCTTTAATTTAGCAATGGTGCAGATATGGACCGTGTATTCAGCACACCCCAGTTCCATATAACGTAATGAGCGGACCCCATATCTGGTTCAAATAAAATTATATATGGCATAGATATTAAATTTCACTTATATCAAGTTATAACTGCCAAATTCTTGTTAAAGGAAGATAAAAATTCCATATCTAATCCAAATATGGGGCCATATATAAATTCCCTTTATGGTACATATTTGCATTTGCCATATATGGGACATACATGGATATGCCATATATATGGGACATATACGGATTTGTCGTACATGCACCAAAAACTGAGCCGTAAAACCTCATCTAACTAACTAACTTACCATATCTGTCCCATATAAAGGACTGAGTCATAAGCAATTTTATATGAGCAATACATGGCCTTGATGTTATATCAAATTTTATCTGCACAATTTTTGTTAAAGATACAAATTCCATATCTGGAGCAGATAGAGGCCACATAGAAGTTTCCATATATATGGTCCATGTATGAATTTTCAGTAAGAGGCAGCTGTGTCTATGGCAGATCTAAGAAGTCTTTAAAGGAGGCGGTTCCTTCAACTAAGAGGGCAACCTGCATTGCCTTTATAGGGCTTTACTGGACCAACCAGACCTCAGCCAGAAAATTTGTCTCTCTAAATGTACAGGAAATCTCACATTAAAACAAAAAAAAATTGTTTCCATTATTCTGCTCTTATCATGCGTGATTCAACAGTAGCATTTTGATACTTATCATGGGTGCAGGGTTGGAAGTAAAGGAAAAAATTATTCATACTATAGTAGCCAGAGTGTGAAAAACTCTACATCGGTTGTTTTCAAACGCATTCAATAGAGTAGCTGACTTGGTTCGAGAGGTGCGTTCTAAAAAGTCGAAAGGAAATACTGTAGGTTGATTAAATGATTCTATTCCTTTCTTTAAAGAAGCTATGGAAAAAGCTAGCGCATGTAAAAAATTTTAAGCGATTTGTTTTGTGATGCCACTGTGATTGTATTTGATTTAGTTCTTTCATGCAAGCCTTTAATTTCGGTAATAAAGCAACGCACTTTCAACACGATATTTTTTTCAACTGTACAGTTTTTCCACGAAGCAACGTATTTAACTAGATTTCTAGAATGTAGCAAAATTTGAATCTTGGCTAGAGAGCTGTATATTTAGCCATTGGAGAAGTTCGTTTTCCAACACAATCTAGGCATGCAGCAACACAGCACCAGTTGAGGGGAGAGAGTTAGAAGGAATCAAGAAGTGACTAAAAAATACTTAATTCAAAATACATGTCAGAATGGATTGTATTCATTTTACCAACTTTGCTAAGTTTGGTCTAATCGAAGAAGATTTTTTTAAGAAGGCAAAATGAATTCCAAGGGGCTGCATTGACAGGGCATAGGGTAATATACTGCCCTAAGGGCCGCGTTTGATGATAATCAAGTGTACAGAGGTAAGCTGGCTGAGATAGCTGGACTAGGCATAAGTCCCAACGATTTCATGCATTCACTCTTTCCCTTTGAGGCTAGACCTAGGCTGGGCTATGTACACATTAGGTAGTCTTTACCTTACAAACGTATGCAATAAACATACAACATACTTCAAGCACTTGTTTTCCGTAATTCCTACATACCTACTGATATTTCGCCATAAATGAGTTTATTTATTGGAGAGATGCATAGCATCGCTTCACAGATATTTTCAACGAATGCTTTATTTTAAATCCATGTCTTAAAAGGCTAAATATAATTAACACTTCAACAGGTAGAATTGTCGTTCAACAGTTCAACATAGAATCAAAATCTTGTTGGAATCTTAATAACTTGCTAGTTAGCGTCTTTTTTTTAAAGAAGGAAACCTTTGTGAACGTGTTAGTTAGATTTATAGTGATTGTTATATAAACAAATTTCGATGAGTTGCTGCAACTCAACAGGCTGTTTCAGCACTGGGTGCGATTAATATTAAAATGAAGGAAAATATTTGAAAAAATTGCACGCTGAAGTTAAAAGATATATTGTATGGTCTAAAATAAGTAGGCGAAAACCCCTGTCATTTACTCCGACTGGAAATGAACTATATCATGTTAAGGTGGTGCCATATAAGAGATTGTACCACATAATTTGAGTTTGTTCATATACATTCATATGTTCAATATGCCTCACATGGTATACCATAAGAAGACAATATTCTGCCGTCATTTTGGTATAGGTAACTTGAACTTACGATGTGGCGATAATTATTGATCTGTAAGTACAGAAGTATGGGGTATCAACAGTCCTGACACACTCCACCCTCAAGAGCAGCCTCCGTTAATTATGTGAATGATAGCGTTGTGGCGTTTTGTCAGGAAGAAATAATTTGTAAAGTTGTAAAATTGGACGATGTGAAAAAAGCCAACAATCACGATTCGCGCTGGAAGAAGTTTTGGTCAAAATCGCGCCCTTCCGCTCCCTCTCCCCCAACTTCTATAAAGCTGTCGATGTTTTTGTCTCCTTATATCAAAGTACTGAGCATCACTTTAAGGCGCCAAAACAGCATATGCTCTGTCCTGATTTAAAAGCATTCGAAAATTTGGTAATTCCCGTGCAGTAGCGGATTTATCCTTACTTTGCTATATAATACTCGAAATCTGTTTCCTTTTCTGATTTTGTCAGACTTTTTAGTGGATGCTAAAAACTAACACTGTAGCGCATTTAATCCTTTCAAGCAATTCCTATGAGGATACCTTGATGGCGATTTCCTTCAGGGAATAACTAATCATTGACTTTGATAGCTATTCAGAAGAGACCATGCGGCGCTGGTTAAATGAAATATTCAAGATGTGTTACCGAAGATCCAGATGAAGGCACAAAGCTTTCAAATTCTTCCCTGGTTATCGCGCTTTCGACTGTAGATTAAAATCTTGATCAGTCTATTTGTTAAAAAGAGGAAAGAATTCTCAACCACGCCTTTGTATACCTTTTACTTGTTTGCACTCCGTTAAGCACCTCCGCAGTGTATAGATACTTCAACATAATTACCGATCCGGGGACAATTCTTAAAATATACAAATAGGTGGAATACGTTGTTTTCGCGTGATTTTAGCTCGCGGCGACAAGTACTGATCCATCTTAAGTATGACCTACTACATCCTTTATGGAAGACGATAACAAGAAGGAATTGAGACGGATATCAGAAAAGTATCAACGAATAAAGCACGTCGTTTTTCATCTCATCATTTCGTCGAACCTGTGTACAAATCCTGTTATTCGACGAAGAAGGGAATGAAAGGTTTCTTAATTTATGCAGATAAAATTTCCGTGGGTTGCATTACGACTAAATCATTGAACTTTTGTTTGCAGGATCAATTAGGAAACCTTCTTGAAATAAATGGAACAGAGAGAGTAAAATACACATAATTGATCGCAAACGACTTAAAAATTGCAAAATGGTCATTTGGAATTACGTTGTAAAACTCGAATATCACTTTGTTATTTTCGAATGGTGTGATGGTGCAAGAGAAAATTATCACAATTGTAATAGAACTGCACAGTAGTCATTTTACGATGGGTGTTAGAACGAATGAAGATTCTTCTTACTTTTTATACTAACGACGGATACTTTGCCGACGTCGAATTCTTCACGTAGAACCGCGAATCTCTTCTTTCTTTCGGCAAAATTTACATTTTACAGCGACCTGTTTTTATTTTTATGACCATTAAGGACACATGTTTCATAAACACACATTATTTGAAGACAAACGAGCCCATTACTCCAGCAATTACAAGAGCACTGTTACATAAGTGTGTTGTAATCAATTCTAATGGAACTGAAACACATTGTGGATTTCTATAAAACTTTTCAAGTCACCGTGGTGTGACTTGAACACTTAAATTTAAAAGTAAATTGACCAAATTCGAAAGGCTGGTCCATTGGTAGTCTATGGTATTCTTAGTTGAAAATAAATTTCTTTTGTAAGTCATGATAAATCTTTATCGTAATTTTATTCTTAAGAGATAAAACCTTGAAATATTTGCCTAGTTTCCCTTTTTTCTAGACATTTAAGATTGACTAGTGACATTATTTCTACACTTTGAAGCATCATCGAACATATATGTCTCTCACGTATTCTAATTTGACGCTATGCGACGTATATAATGTGTTTTCCTGTCAAAAACATCACTTTATAATGCAGTTTTGATGAAAGAGTATATGTCCATCGTAAGTAAAAATACGTCTATCAATATGCAACACTTGTTACCATTAGCCAATTGTTGCGGAATGACGCTTATTGAAGAATGAAGGCCGCCATGATTCTGCAGAGATGCTCAAACCTGCAGGTGATATGGCCAGATTAAGTCTGCTTTTTGGGCAAGATCATGTTTAAACTTTTGTGATTGTTCTTGTTGTTCTCAACCTTCGGCTTTAGCCGGTGGGACTTTTGAAAGAAAAATTTCTGTTGTTTTCATCTAGTCTAGAACGTAGAAAGGCATGACAAACCTTTGCAGTGCTGAATTCTAAGCGGTTGATTACGTTCCGTTTGGTAATCTTGCAAAGTAGTATGACCCCTCATAGACAAAATTGTTTGGCCTCATAGGCCCTCCGTTTATTGTATGGCCTTGGTCGTTGGGACCTTTAATTAAAATATGACGCCGTCAGGAGAGTATCCAAAGTCCAAACGGAGATTGGTGACGTCCGGAGCCCCCTCTTCTTTCCTGAAGTGCCCTTTTTTGAAAGTTGAACTTTTCTCGCACGATCAAAACAAGAAAGAAACAATGCGAGACAGTTTCACAGCAAGGTTAGAAAATAACAGTTGTCTAATTCCAAAGAAGATTTCCTTCACCCCCATTAAACATCGGTTAATTTACCTTCAATAATAAAGTCAAATGCCGCTGCCGAGTTTTTCAGTTATATGAAATAACAGCTCTGGGTTGCTGAGATGCGACGTGTGAGAGTAGTACTGCGTTTAACACGACGAAAGCGCCCTAATGTCTCCATGAAAGACATTGTAATCGATGCAAAGAACTGGTAACACGTGTGGTGTAGTGGAACTTCGAAAAACATTTAAGATAACACATATATCACGTCGTATAGACCCTTTCCACTGACATCAGGTGACGTCATTTTGGTGGCAAAATAAAGAACCACATTGCACGCACGAAGTAGACTTCGCGCATACGCGTAGATGACTGCACGCATATCCGACCGGTGCAAAAATAAACTGTCTGCATTTGTTGTTGTAAGTTGCAATAATACCCGCTTGCCTCCATGTTTATGCCTTTCTGTTCTGTAACGTCACATACATAAGATCTATTCACAGTTATTACCAGTGATAAAAGTTCTATACAGGCTGTAAATAATACACCGATGAACGTCCCTATTAACCATTACTCTGTAATCTTTCCATGAGTAACGGTAGTCCTGGCAATTTCAAACTTTTTGTGAAAGTTATTCAACTTGAAAACAACTTACTACTAAGTCCAAACGTCAAAATTTCCATGGTCCTGCTTGTGATTTAGGGCCATCGGGACCTGTGAAATCGTACAGAGACATTCCTCCCTTTTCCGTGGAATTCCTGGAACCCCGCCGAAGAAGCACTCTTATGTGTGTTCCTTACCATGACAAGTGAACACCGTAGGCTCACGACGGTGTCTATGAGCTGCCTCGCACAGTATTGTCCAGCGACTCATATCGCCGTCTTTGAGACTCACAATCTGTTAATGGAGACTGCCAAAGGACGGCTTCTGTGTGGGCAGAAATTGGTAGTCATAGCTTTCAAAATTAAGTATATATCTGACATTCATGAAGCTTCCAATGAAGAAAAGAAACTGGATCCCCCCTGTGTCATTAAGTAGAAATGGGGATTGTCTGTAACATATGTGCTTGTCCTGGACATTATTTCTCTTTCAGACCGGTAGGTTAACAGTTCTTCGACGGAATGGAAAAATCTCACTGACCTTTTCAAAGAAAAACATCGGAGCTGAGTGCACCTGTAATCGGAGTCCAAACCCAGTCAAGAAAAGTTCGAATCTGAGTTGGTCCGAATCCAGATGGCCCTGGGTCCAACTCCATTAGGTTCCGAGTGAAAGTTGAGTCAAAGTCCAACTACATTGTTGAACCCCTTTTGTGATGTGGTATAGGGCACTCCGCCAACCTACAGCTAAAAAGCAGTCATCTGTGTACTGTACGTCTTCCATTTAAAAGGGGTCTTTAAAGAACACTTGAAGTAGCCACATGAAAGCACAAGAAAGAATTACTTACAGAACAACAGACTAAACATGCAGGGGTATATATAAGCGTGTAGAATAGGGGCCCGTAGGTACCTGTGTGGTGCTTCACCACATAGGACTGCACGTGTTTAGGGAAGTCCAGGAGACAGTGCCTGTCCCTCCCCTCTTTTTTGTTTCCCTTGAAAAAAATTTGAGAGGAAAAAACTAATGTTTTATTACATCTTAGCATATCACCTCAATAACTCCATAATGTCACACCGTGGAATTCTATCATAGTAAGGTAAGGTAAAATATTATATTCTATGACGTCACTACAGCTCAATTGGTTGGTGCAAAATATCGGCAAGAACGCGGTTAGTTTTTAAAACCACTAATGGCTTAACTGTAAGGAATCTCTGATTGATAGCTTACAGGAAATTACCATACTTACAAGCCATGATGTATGATTAAAGAAGGGATCAATTCTTTATATGCCTCTGTGCCGAACCTCTCACCTTGTAACACAACAATAAGCCCCAGTTTTTTCTCAACGACAGGAAGTGAATTTGTATCTTTCAACAATACTCTGTACAAAAACCCATTGATAACTGACAGGGTATACTTAACCAGCTGTGATTTTACATGTCAGGATTATCTTGTACTGTTTTCACAGTGATATAGACCTACGCACTGACGTCACGAACGTCATGGTGGAGGGCAAACAATGAATCATACTGTGTGCACGACATAGACTCGGCACATCGGGTATTAGATATAAGCGCGTTTCAGATCAGTACACGAATCAGCTGTCTGCGTTTGTTGGTTTAAGTTGCAGTGATACGTGCGTAAGTCAAACCGAGGACACACTTTCTGTTCTATGACATTATATGCATAAGGTCTATTGAGAGTTCAAGGATTCTTCCATTGGACTGTCCTTGACTTTTCCTTGTTTCGACGTCAACTGAATAATCGTTTATCCCCTGCTTGTTGTTTCAAAAAAACATCTGATTTTTTCTGCCTTTTTCCTAGAATTTTTTCTCGACTATGAAACACTCATATGGATTAGACGTGCAGATAGGAGGAAAACAGATGGATCAACCTAGCATTTGCAATAGATAGTACCTACGAGGAGCAAACTAATTGGAGTACACAGTGGTGAGGTACAGTGACGTAGCTAATATGGAGCTAAGGGGAAAGAGGTTCCCCTACAGATCTTTTTAGGGATAAATTGACGTACAAAATTTAGAAGAAGAAAAAAATGATACAGAGAAAACACAGCTATTGATTAAACTCTTTGCAGGTTTCTACACTACAGTGTTGTCTGCTGCTTTTGGGCCAAGAACGGCATTCGGGGGAGAAAAGGAGGCCACGGCCGCCATAATTTGGTAGAAATGGGGGCGGAATAGCGTCAAATGCCAATGCTTGTTGAACAGATAAGCAATTTGGTAATCTTTGCACTTAGCCATCACATATTTAGAAGACTAAACACACACTTACAGACACATTTACTGCAAACATGTACTTAAACTTTGGGGAAAGACTAAAGTTTGGGTCACCTAAAAGTTCTTAGGGTCAATAACTTGAAATGTTTTGCAATCTCTTTAAAATTCAGTTTTTGAAAATTGCAAGGTCATTGAATTATTCTTTGGTTATCTATTGATTGCGTTCAGGTCTTTCTAAGGATAGTCTCTAAAACGAGAGAAAAGGGTGAAAAAATATGTAGACGGGAATTAATCAGTTAATGTAGAACTATATTAGAATGAAGGTCGTATGGTTCTCCCCATGAAACTCTCGTGTGAGGCCTATTTAGAGCACACCGCTTGCTCTGAAAGACGTCCTCTCCTGTTTTTATTCCCCTTCACATAAGTCAAATTTTGGAAGCAAGAAATATGGTTGTCGAATTTCGAATTCAATTCAGAGTCATGGCCCTCGTATCAAACTTCTTCTAACGGGTAGTAGAAGGGAAATTTTAACTTTAAGGTCCCAGTCTAATTAATTTAACTGGAACGGTTGTACTCCATCTTTATTCTGTGTGTTTGGTCACAGGACACAGAGACAAAGACAATGAAGTCTTTTACATAATCCTTCTTGGAGTATCTTGAAACACATCGTTGAAGATGATGCAGCACTCACTCTTAACATAGCATTTTCAGTCTTCACAAGGAAATCTAACATAAGGATATTTTCTGACAATTTTTCACGTTAACAATTAGTGTGGTTTGTCAGTTCACACCCTTGAATAATTTCAAATTAGTGAGGACGGATAACTTCATTCATGATACCTATGCTTTGCAGTATCTTGCAGTAGGAACTGAAGAACTCTTCCGATTTGCAATCTGCGTCGTTTGTGGCAGTGGCATTTTACTGTGAACAAAAGCGACCCCTACCAAAACTCCATCTTTCAATCTTTTGTAAATGCTACTTGGAAAAAGTCTTTAGGTTAACTTGCAAGTATCAAACAAAGAACTAAATAACGTAAAACCTTTTATCACTAACTTTAACACGTTTTCCTTAAAAAGAGATGAAGCTAAACTGGTTTTAAAGTTGCAGTGGCATCTCCTGTCCATTCAAGCAGCAGCACCCTGGTGGTACTTACTTTTATACCCATTTAATGCCAAAGTAAGTCAACTAAAAAACTCCCATGAGATCTGTATTATATCATTATCTTATAACAATTACACTTAAAAGTAAGAAAATGCTTAATTAGCGTACACAGTTGTTTTAACTTCCAAGTTCAGTCTGAAAGATGTCCCATGATGGTATCCAGCTAACTCCCCAAGGACAATTCTTGTCGGAAAGATTCCCAACCTTGCCAATTTCCAGTTTTCTGGTGGGGTGCGTTGTTGGAGAAAGTTGCTATGGTTGAGGTGGAATTTGTCTCAGCATATGTCTTCCTGAAGGATATGGCTTGGCGGGAATCATAGGTAAGGAGTTACTCGTTCAGATGACTAAAAGCAAAAAGAGCGAGGATCAAAATTCGGCAAACACAAATAAAGAATTTTATAGAGAGTGAGAAAAGAACCCCTAAGATGAAGACTGAGTTGTTGTCAGTTTTATGTGAAAGTTTGACTATTCCTAAGATTTTTTCATTTACTTGAAGAAATTGTGATGTGGAGCTTTGCATAGGGTCTGCACTTCTTTTGTTAAGCGTTTATAAATAATCTATTAACAACTAAACAGTTACTTTCTACTTTGGTGTTTAATGCAGATATTTTCAAAGAAGTTTATAGCTACTTCCAAATAAACCCCTCGGGTTATGCCGACATTACAACTGACATTGGAATGAAGGTTAAAACAGGGGAAAGCATAAAACATACTTCATGAGACCCTCTTTTCCACTTCACAGATTTGTATATATTTTTTATGCTAATTTATGAGGTGAGTGCTAAAACAGTAATTGTCTTTGAAAATGGTCAATGTTTGATGGATTTTGATGTGAATTGTAATTTGACTATTTTGAATGTTTTAATGCATTGTAAATCGTATAGACAGGTATGAAATTAACATGTACACATACCTTTAACGGCAACAAATATCTTGTGTACAAGCATGCTTTGCTTTTGAAGTCAAATCTATCAGATAATCAGATCCAATGGTAATATCTAATGTAAGAATCTTTCAAGAAAGTCAACGTTGCTTTGCTTTTATTTTACAAAGTGCCTCTTTTGCTATGAGTTAATTGGAAAGTAGAACGCGGGCATGTGTGATTTAACACCCACACCATGTATTTACATAGCTACGAGGTTATCATTAGGTGAGGGACACGTGCCGGCTGCAGGTGGCTGTTAAGAAAGTTTCCAAAACAGCGCTGTGTGTTGTGATGGTCTGTAAATGAACGGTAAATGACCCCTTGTTTCCATTGCTCAGCGAAACAGATGTGATTACGACGGTCGATTTAAACCTAAAAGATGATGTCAACGGATTGAGGAAGAAGGATCCTAAATACCAAGGTGATGGGCTAGATGTTTGTTTTTATCTCAATCTTGTAATTAAAGTGTCAATACTTCGCATGAACTTAGTTTTGAAAGTAATTTGTTAACTGTTACTTCTGTCTTAAATCTAACATTACTTGTCATTCATGTTCGCTTCATTGTAAACAGAGTTCAACAGACAGTTAGGTGCAGACTGAAAACAAACCACCACTGTCTGAGAATTGGGTTAATCTTGTAATAAGAAACACACATACGTCAAGCTGTGAATGTAGCAGGCAGACAAACTATGAGGTCAGTATCATAAAGACTACAGCAGGTTACTACTAAAATTACATCAGATATCTCTCGACTGACAGCACCAGGTATTCTCCAGGTATTTGGAACGTACTAAAACGGAGTAGAGCGTGACATAGTTGAGAAAATGAAAAAGACTGATAACACTATACCAGAAAT
>WURT03655124.1:0-18698 GCA_009936505.3 Holothuria glaberrima
ATATATATTTCAGAGTTGTTGACTCGAGTCGATGACCTGGACTCGAGTCGCACTTTTTCTTGACTTGCGACTTGACTTGACTTGAAGACAAATGAATTGAGATTGACTTGACTTGAAGGCAAAATGACTTGCGACTTGACTTGACGACAATGAATGAAAATCTTATCGGTGGGCGTAGCATAAACTTTTTCACCACAAAACTGAGTAACAAGAGATTGCAAACTTTTCCTTCATTTTTCGAGATTGCGTTGTGCCGCGGGTGGGACGGATACTAGAAATACACTCAGGGGTCCAAGAAGGGCAGCTGTATTGTAGCACTATAATTCAAACACAATCATTCAAACACACATAGTGTAGGCCTACCTCGCAAGGCTCTCCCCTTATTACAAACAGACGTCGCGTTTATAGTAAGCGTAAACCAGTCCTTTCCTATTTTTTTCGGCTCATCGCCCCTTGCACCAGGGAGTTGTCCCTGCACAGAATGGTATTGCGAAAGCTCCATCTCCTCCTGCCTACAAATATAAATGAAAATACAAGAACCTGTGTCTATAAAATATGAATGACACGAAAATGAAACTACATGGTTTGAAAATAAAGAGTATTAAATGCAGTCTTTGCATGTGTGGATTAAAGGAATTAAAAATCGGTGGGATCACTATGTAATGGCGAAGCCGAAACTTGCGATCGTCGAAGGAATGATGACCTAATGAGCTGTAAGCTTCCTAAAAAAAGAAAAAAAAAACTGATAAACACCCCAATGAAACGCTGTAAAACGCAACTTCCTGGCATATGGCAATCAAGATTAGATCAAGAGTAATAATTGTTGGCCTCATTTTATCTCCACTTTATGAACCCTTATTCGGTAGCATGGTGGGAAATTTTTAGTATCTTTTAAATCTCCTGCTTAAATAAAGAATATTAATTTGCAAGATGCCCCTGCTGCACTTAGCATTTTCTCCCTCCTCATGAAGAGCGAAATCGCTCAGTCATCAAAAAATTTCCATATTTGTGTGCAGACGTACTATCCACCATAATCATACACGTACGCCTTGCGCAACGGGAAGGAATCATATGACATCCTCAAGGATGATTTCGCAGAATTTTTCTGAAATCTTTCCTATAGTATAATTTATTAAAACAGTTTTACTCGTCATGAATCTTTTAGATCAAAAGCAGGCATTCTTCCACTTTTTTCTCACCATTTTCAGCATACATTCAGTTTAATGGGTGACTTTTACACAGGTTCAGACAGAGAAAACCGATTGCTACAAGGAAAAAAGATATTGACACATTATGCAGGGTACCCATATAGCTCAAAAATGTTGCGTGACGTTGTGTTGAAGGAATACCCTCCTTACTTTTGAAACGATTCCGTTTCCATGAAAACTTAGATTTTCTTATTTAACATATTGTTAGCTACTAAGAGTAAGTGTTTTGAGCTTATATGATCCATTGTTTGTCCTGAGCAATTGTTGCTTGGATGTTCCTCAGTCAGTATCTGGACACAATATATTTCGCAAATCCATAAAATGTCAAGGTGTAACTCCTTTGGATTAAAATTTTTCAAGATTTTCCACCTGATCTCCATATCTACGAACTGTAGTCTAGTATATATATATATATATATGTATATATAGGCTTATTAATTTTTTACTTTGAAAATATGACTTGTGACTTGACTTTGACTTGACTTCACTTGACTTGACTTCACTTGACTTGACTTGAAGTTAAATGACTTGAGACTTGACTTGAGAAAAAATGACTTAGTTACAACTCTGGCATATATATAATTATTGCGCAATACCATTATATATTGAGAGGAATTGCTTCAACATTTTATTTCTCAGCACAAAAGTGTACTATAAAGATGCAAATTGGATCATTTGGGTTCATTTTTGGAGCTTTGTAACATACACTGTTGAAAGTTTAGACAATAAAGGGCAATTCTCGTCTTCCCAGACAGTTCTAATTCTCCCAACTAAGCAACTTGTAGCTCCTCCCAAAACTGTGTAAAGACCCTCCTTATGCTGCAGACACGAACCAATTGCATTGCTTATATAAGGTCATGTCCTGGTACGGTGAACATACAAGGCTATAATGTGTAATCCATACACTCTCTCTCCATTGTGAGGAATTGCGGCTACTGCATCTTTTGAATTTTCAAACTTAGATGTCAATCAAAGGGCAATCACCAACTGAAAATTTTGATACCCCCACATTAAAAGTATACTTTGGGGTAACGACTGTTTGTCCTTAAGGCACACTTTATTACAAGAGCCTTGTCAAAGCGATAGTGATTATGCCTACAACGACCGGAAACAAAATTTTCTATTGTTTTTCTTCTAATATTGCTTGTTTTTGACTCAGTTCTAAGTCAAGCTTAAATATATGTTCAACAGAAGAAACCCTTTGTTTATTTTGGGAATGAGTTTTTCAACCCTACCTGGACCCCTCAAGAGCAAATATATGGAAGGATCACTGCCTGGGAAGAGAGCCGGGTCAAGTTAGATGAGGTTTAACGGCTCAGTTTGTAACCAACTGGTTTAAGTCGGGCCGGCCACGGCTTTTTTCCAGTTGTGACTCACTGGCTTGGCTTTCCCTCCTCCATTGCTTATGCTGAGCTCCAAGCATAATGGCAGTAGGTTCCATTTTTCAAGTCTTTGGTATGTGAGGAATGTCCAGGAATGTCCAGGATTCGAACCCCCGACCTTCCGGCTGAAAGCCGGATGCTTTAATCACTTAAACATGCAGTCGGCTTCTTTAGCATTAGTAAGGTATGAATAAAACTGATTGATAGTTAGTTAGTTAGTTAGTTAGTTAGTTGACCACTTGACCATGCAGTTGGTTGGGAGCCGGGTCAAGCATCTGTACCCTATCCAGTGTAAGTTTTGTCAAATGCACTAAATGTTCGCAGTATACCTTTTCATGTGAGCTTACATTTACATATTTATGATTTTGTAACAGTCCTTGAAGCTCCAAGAGCGAAATTCAAAAACTTTTGCTCATTGTCACAAGGATCTCTGCAGAGTTGATCACATAGTCATCCATACGCCTATTTTCCCAAGGACAAAGAAGAAGGGGACCAACTTCGTTTCTGCCTCCAAATGCCATCCATGTCACTGACTTGACAACTTTTTTAAACTTTTCTCTCTATTTTTATGAATGGAAGTTAAAACATAAAATTGCCTGACGACATGTAGCCTTAGCAGAGGGCGTGAGTTTCTTAAAGTCTTATAAACGAAAGAATTACCTCGGAAAAATGATATAAAAACCAGAAATGATTCAAAGATCTGATAAGTCAATCTTTGCGGCACCTAAGTTTAGACTCATTCACCGTCCCCCACTGCATTTTGAAGTCAGCGTTAGAATTCAAAAACAAACTCAAACCTCGTTATTCCTTTGTATTTTTACTTTCATATTAGCTGGCTAAAAATGAAAAAAGTAGCGGTCAACCACATTTTTCAATAAATCCAGATTTATTTCAGTTCTATAGTTGACTTAACAATGTATTTTACATCAAAGTACGCAATGAGTCCACGGGATCAGAATCCAGATGCTTTTAGTTTGAACTTCAATGTATGGACATCGTGCCTCACTCCGAATCTATATATAACTATTTTATTTTTAATACATTTTCC
Organism: Holothuria glaberrima; assembly: GCA_009936505.3. NCBI lineage: Eukaryota > Metazoa > Echinodermata > Holothuroidea > Aspidochirotida > Holothuriidae > Holothuria > Holothuria glaberrima. The sequence continues at coordinate 3,639 of WURT03655124.1, forward strand.
CTTACTTTCTGTTTACGCAAATTTCGCCCACTTGGGCATAAAATCTGTAACTATTAGTACGTTCCTTTTTATTGCAATTACAGAAAATTGCCGTTTATGGTATTGAAGAACCAATTTCTCTCATTATTCCCACACGGGTCGCCATGGTAACAGTTGAATGACGTCAGAATCCTTCAAATTGGAAAAGCGGGCAGAGGAATAATTACGGTACTGTACCTAATTACACGAGCTTGGTGTATGTGCCATTCCAATCTGATACTTAAGCATTAACAGAAGTTGATATTCTCGCGCCAGTAGGCAGATATTGGAGTCGGCTGTTGTGTACAAAGCAGAAAGACAAATGTTGTATCAAATTTTGTTGCAAATTGCTGCATGGCCTTTGACTTTGAAATTCTGCTTTGCACAAATCACAATTTATTGTCCTTATAAAATAGACACTCTCTGTTCTATTTCTGTATACTTTGCAAAAAAATAACAAACAACTCTTCGTCCAGACCTTCTTCATATTTCACTTGTTCAACCTTTTAAAAAATATCATCACCCCCTATCCGTCATTCTCTCATGAAACCTTATGGAGATAGGAGAGTAACTGTGTCATATCTCGGCGACTGTGGAGGCTCTGTAAGAATTTGCTACAATTTACGGGGGAAATGGCATAAACCAGGCTCACAGTTGTATAAAATATTGCTCGAGGGAAACATTCTTTACAACGTTGAAAAGGGGAGGATACAATGCAACAGGTACTTGCAACCCCTCTTTATATGAAAGGGTCGGGGGTCGGGGTTGGGGCTGAGACTGGCAGTTCAGAAATCTGAGGGCTGAGAGGTTGGTCAATTATGTTGTGTGTACTTTCGGATTTGTAGCTCAAAGCGAACAGTTCCAGGCAAGCAAAACAGGCTTATAGGACTGATTCTATTTTTCATTAGTTACCGTTTTTGTGGCTCTCTTCTAGGTTCCTTCTCCTCTGGTTCCTGCAGGACCAGAAGTTTCAAAAGAAGCTATCGGACTACTTTAAGTTTTACTATTCCGTTGCCCAGCGAAAGATCCTTTTGGAACCTGTTGAACAGGTTTGAACATGTACAAAAGCCTGGTTAAATACATCAACAGGTTTTAACAAGATTTCAAAAGGTATATGTTGACACCTGTTAATTTCATTCACTCCAACAGGTAATTGGAAAATTGCTTGTTCATCCCTGTTTATACCAGTTTAAACCTGTTGGAATTTCAACAGGTGTCAACAGGAATTTTCTCCTGGAGGTTTACACATTTATGTCTGAAAAGGTCAAGGTTCGCTTAACTAACCTCCTTCTGGTTAATCCCCCCACGCCAGTTCCTTGCTTTTAGTAGCTCGTTTATTGGTAATATCTCTGATTAAAGGAACATATTGTGCTAACAATACGCCACAACAGCACAAATAGAAGATAGCTTTCCTCTTAATTGATTGTCTTATTTGGAAAGTGCATGCAGTTTGGTAGCTCTAGAAGTATTTGCTGGAATCAACCACAGCACACGACTTGCATTTGGAAAGACAATGTGAACAACAAAAATTCTCATTGTTAGCCTCAACCTAGGTTTTGTCCTGAAATTTGGCACTACTAAAATATCTCGTAAATTTGGGAAGGCAAGAAAGCAACAACAGAGGTAGAGAGATCGCGAAAGATAGACGTTAGGCGAACCGTGCTCTGAAGTATGGGCAAATGTTTTTGAATGAATTTGGCAAGTGGTGGTAGACCGGGATGGTACTCCATTACCAATGGGCATTCTTCTAAAAATGGGCTATTTTTGTTCGTCATAGTTTCAAAACGAGGGATATCTTTTACCTTTTTGATGGCATAATTATAATTAAACCCCAAAATATTGTGTGTTGCGAAGGGGGCCAGACAGTTCGTTAGTGCGAAGTTAACCTTTCAAAGGCTGTTTCAGACTAGAGGAACAGATGCGTTTGATGGGAAGTGCTTGGCTCTGCGGAATATTTTTGGTGCAGTGAGGGCGAGGTAGCTGTTCGGTATATAGTCGTGCTTGTCCGTGTGTTCATTGAAAGAGCTTGTTTTGAGTTAACCATTGTCTATAGTGACTGTGATGTCCACGAATTGGACACTGACCCTAGAGGAATCCGCAGTGAATTTGATTGTGGGATGGAACGAATTGATCTTGTCCACAAAACTTTTCAACGTATCTCCTCTGTAGGGCCAGATCATGAAGATATCGCAAATAAAACGTAAGCAAATTTGTAGTTTTCAATTTTGACGAAACAATTCTTTCTCAAGGTTGCCCATGAAAAATTTGCAAATGAGGGAGCCATCTTGGCTCCCGTGGCGGTACCATAAATATGGAGACAGTGGCGGTCGCCATAGATGATGATATTATTAGTCGTCAGAATGAAACGCATCAGTTCACCTAAGTCTTTCTTTGCGAGCGTTTGAACCTGGACGGGTTTGAAGGAGGCTTTACAAGCGGAGACCCCTTCTTCGTTTGGTATGTTTGTGTACAGAGAGGGTAAGAGTGACAAGAATTGTTTCCTGTGGAGATATTTAATCTCACCAATCTGTAGGATAAAGTCCGTGATGTCCTGAACATAGTAAGGATAGAACCAGGGACTAAATGAGCAGATCAACAAATTTCTAGCTTTTCTCCGTGGCAGTTACGTATCTGGATATGGTAGGTATGCCTGAATTACCCATCTCGTGAATGTTGGGTAAAAAACAGAAAAAGCCCGGTTATGTATCTACCTTTACCTCCTGGACAGGAGAAGGCTGGTGACGATTTCAGAGTCTATAGACTCATTCCTTGCTACAGAATTCCTGTTAGATGGAAGAGACCGATATCTATGAAAGACATATTTCACCTCGTGACATATCGTGTCGTGAGCCTATGTATGGCACTGATCGAAAGAGAGCCGTACAGTTTGGGGGAATTAGAAGGGACCACGTAATCGAAGCTAGGTAGAGTTGACACTGGTAGGTGTTTGACATAACGTGCATGCGCGCATTAACATTTGGGTCGGTGTACCGGTCGAAACACGGACAGAATCTCAACTGGTGCATCCAAAATGGCGGCGTGCGCGGAACATTGAATGTGAAATGGTCAGTTTAGGTGTTCAAGTTAGCAGGCTAGGAGGGTTGCATTTACTTTTACTTTCAAATCGTTAAGCCTAGATGTGTCTTGTTATTTCCAGGCTTTCACATCCGAGTGAGGGTCAACGAAATTTAAAAGCTTGCGAGTTCACCAAAATGGTAGAGATTTACCAGCCACGTTGGGTGTCGTCATTCTTGATCATTAAATTGACCTTTTATCATAGAGTAATTGATATGGACTTTAGAATCGGCCTTCTTTACCTGTACACGTCAATCTATATGTTGTCAACCCTCCCCACTCAAGTTTCGTGTGTAATGCTCCAAGCACATATGCCTACCTATAACTTTCCTATTCCGATAGGCCTACAACAAGATAATTGCAATTAATCACGTCGCATTGAATCTATGAACACCTCATCTAAGCAGTTTTGACGACCCCCAGATATATCTTCAGGTCCCGACGTCGTTTGCGAAAAAAGAAACTAATAATGACTAGAATTATTTAATGGCGTAGACCAATAAAGACAAGGATAATCTTAGATATGATCCAATATTGCGGCGGTCTCTACCATAAGGTCAAGCGAACATGGAATTATGTGCTATGGTCATGCTGTTCTTCTGTGTAATCCTTGTTTCTCCCATGATTCCCAATGCCGTTGACGTCATACATTTCAGGGCACATTTTTAGAGATGCTGGAGACGGTAGTCAAATGCCTTGAAGTTTACAATATCTCCGAAACTAAGTGATAAGCAAGGACGCGTTTGAAGAGATTTGCCAAAGACAAAATTCAATTACTTCAAAAAATGCAGAATTTTTTTTTTCTTTTATGAGGTGAAAACAGCATCTCAATAGCTTGTAGCGTTTGGAAGGAACTAATTTTCAAAGAAATGCAATTTTTCTCAAGTGAAATTGCATTATGGGAAATCTGTGATGTCATCACGGCACATTAGTTTGACAAAGTATTGAATTTATGATATTGATGCCACTGTAGGGGATATTCAGCAACTTTGTTGGTTATGCTCTACATATGGTGTAGATTTATGCTAAATCTACATGGAAAGATATTCAAACATTCCAAAAGTATCAAATTTCAAGGACAAACAGGACATTCATTTATAAAGAAAAACAAAAGGAATCTGAGGCAATTTGACCACTTTACATAATATCTTGTGACCTTGATGAGAACTGGAGGTAATTTTTGACAAAAATAAGTACCGGTACTCTTTACAATGAAATATCTCAAGTTAGGAAAAGAGTATTGCTACGGGGTGTAAAGGGCATGAATTGGATTTTTTTCTCTTTCACATGAGAACCTTGTAAAAGCCACTGGAATATGCCTTTAATACCATCTTCACATAGAAATAGATAAGTATACCAAAAGTACACCCGCAGGGTTAAATGTTTCCTTGAAGTTGTTTGGGTGAAGAGTGTCTCATTTTAAAGATTCAAAATCAATGAAAAATCCTGTTACCCACAATTAACTTGACCTTTCCCCCTAAGTTCAACTGTGAAGATATATTTAACAAATTGAGCAAAGCTGCGGTTCATATTTCTTTGATGTTTCTGGAGGGTGTATCAGAGCCGGATTTACCTTTGTGGGGACCTTGGGCACAAACTGAGGTGGGGAATTCTCCACAAGACTACAGTGGCGCAAGTCACGAAAGGAGGGCAAAGGTTGTGGTCACTTTCACCCTCATCGTGCACTCGAAATGAACTCTAGTAGATTTCCTTTCTAACGTGACATGTAAGCCTACAAAACGAAAATAAGCACAGACGATTCCCACAAACTACCCCAAAAATACGATAATATAATTTTGTGGGGCCCCCTTTTGGTGGGGCCCCTGGGCACGTGCCCCTGGCCTATGCTTATATCCGGCCCTGGGGTGTATACGGGACTCATTTACCTGTATCACTAGCTGTAAACGTCTTCTTGTGATGATAATTAGTAAGTTTCTACTTGTCAAATAGCAACTCCCTGTGAAAATGTAGGCGTAGCTAAGTCTAGCTTTAAAGACATAACCTTGTCACCCCAAAGTATATTTTTAGTGTGGTGTATCAAAATTCTCAGTTGGTGACTGCTCTTTGATTGGCAGCAAAATTTAAAAATTAAAAAGATGCAGAATAGCTCACATTCCACACAGTACAAAGGGAGTACACATTTGAATTACACACCATAGCCTTGTCTGCTCACAGGACATAGTCTAACAATAAAGTAGGTTTGTGACTACATACAGAAGCTACAAGTTGCATAGTTGGGTAAATGGGGACTGTCTGGCATGACGAGATTTTCCCTTTAACCCCCTGAGACGACCTTGTTCGCACGATTTCACGTTTTTTTTTTCTAACGCCCCTAATGTGTAATCTGATTCTATTATAAAATGTAAATTCACGCCTACACCCTATGTCACCACAACTAGGTGCTGATCAATTTAGCATTCTTAGGTCTATCATAACAAATAAATGTCACCAAGATTTTTCCACTGAAAAAACTTAAAAAGTTTAAAAGGATCACCAACACCTTAAGTTTGTAAATCGTCCTAGCAAGGACCTACTATTTGTACCTAAACATGATAAATTAGTCTCGAAATGCAGAGAGGTGCTGGGACTTTTATCTTTTTAAATAGGTCTTTCATTTAAGGTCAATAAAGTTTATTTTTAATAACTTTGACCTTTTTCCTGTGTCTGGTGATATTTGGAAAAGTCAAGCAAAAATTACCTGAAGCTTGAATAACATTAAGTAACATCCCGCCCGCCAAGCGTCAATGAAAGCCAGTCGCCCTGAAAATACTTTGTTTACATTTTTTTAAAGAAAAGACAACTGAGCGACCACTTATCAGCTTTTTACGTTCTTACATCATCATTTAAAGAGGTGATGCCGTCTAATAGAAAGGATCACAATAATTTGACACGCATACAATCGTCAATTTTTAACCATCAGCCGGCGAAGATTCAGTGAACAGAGTTTTAAAGGCTTTGCCGTACTTCTCTTATCATCAGACATAAGTCACTTTCGCGTAACCACAGTCACGAGTGCACGTGATCAGAAGTCGGAATCCACTTTCAATGGTTTTTTTTCAGATTACTAAAATGCTAGACAAACACAAGGAGGTTGAATGACATATATGAGCATGCTCATATACCTAACATAATAAGGGCCGTAGCCTGCGCGAAATATCTAGGGGGCAGTGCATGGCAGTGTCCAGTAGCGTACCCGTAGGGTGGTTGGCACCAAAGAGGGGCCTTCCTTTATCACCCATTGCCTCCATGAGGGGGTGGGTCGTATAGGAGACGTCTAAATGAAGGACGTGACATTTATGTCAGGTCGCTTCAATGGAAATTTGGGCCGTCTTTGACAAAGCTTTGCTAACTATATGTTAAGAAATTTTCATTAAACAGTGTCTTTTTCTATGTAGGGGGTGTATTGAAGCCTGGGTGACAAACCTACTCTTTGAGAAATTTTTCTTTATGTAAGATGGCTCAGGTGCAAAATGGTGCTATTTTTGGGAAAGCGTTGAACTGCTCACATGTTTAAAATTTTCAATTTTAGGTGCCTTTTCTATTTTCTTTTTAGCTGAGTGTGAGGGAGGGGTGTTGTCAAAGGCTACTTCCCTTTGAGAAAATTTTGCCTTTGTCAGGTTGCTTGGATACAAAATAGTTGAAAAAACTTTGAAATGATATTTTTTTGAAATTCTCATTATTGAGGGGTTTTTTTTGGCTATGGCATGACACGGTGCAATGCCACAGCTGAAGTATTGTTGCGTATCTTATGTCTTCTTAGTGCGCTACTTGAAGGCCACCTTCAGTTGGTGCGTGGTTTATAGGATAGGTCTAGTTTTTCGACGCTTTCTACAGACCTCCAAAGTTGCATTTTAACATTTATGAGACTTCATGCTTAAGAAACTGAGAATTCCAGAAGAAAAATTAAAGTTGAAAAACGCATTCATTAAAATCACTCTGTAGGACAAAAGAGGAAAGTTAACAAAATTATTATAGAAGATCATCGACTTTAGCAAGGTAATCATATATTTTATATGGACATACTGTGGCACAGTGTGAGAAACAACTCTTGTCTAGGATCAATATGGACTTCAGCAGTATATATATATATATATATATATATATACAGAGAGAGAGAGAAAGCAGTATATATAGCAATATATATATATATATATATTTATATAGCAGTATGTACATATAGCAATATATATATATATATATATATCATAAATGAGGACGGAGATTCATTCGTCAGTGCGAGTTACCCGCACAAACACCCGTCTGCGGCGGGGGTCCGAGGACTTCCCCGGGAACATTGTGGGGAAAATGAACCTTTTTATGTCATTTCCCAGGCTCTGAGGGCCTTTAAAACGTCATCAGGATAATGAAGCTTTCAGGATTTTCAGTCTTTTTTCAAGTAGGCTATTCTTCATTCAGGGTTTGGAAATCTCAAGGAAGGGGTAGCTTCCCCCTTGCCCCTCCCCCTGCAGGCTACGGCCCTGATAATGTCTTTTCCGTGTTTCTCATTGAGAATTTCTCCTTGTGTAATTGCTTGTCGTGGAGACTAGCATAGACGTGGGAGCCAAGGGTCGCGGTCTGCAGCCTTAAAGTTTGGGAAGAACTTGCATAACAGTGCTCTGCTCTGATTAAGTCAAATTTAGTATTGGTAGTTGGTTTCCTAATCCAATTTGATTTATGTTTACAGCGATTTAAAAGTTAATCCACAGAGGGATTCCTAGATGTAGAGGCTGAACGTTTCAGACCTCTGTCATATGGTTTTGGAATATTTCAGGGCTCTCCGATGCAGTTTGATGCTTAAGAGGCTAGCTGCACAAGTTCCAAGGGTAGCACCAGCGGAAGGAGACAGAGAACCATGGTACCCTCGTCGGGGAAGACTGACTCCCGTCGGGTAAAATTTCCAGTTTCGTCGGGGAGCTTTATCCGTACGAAAATATAATCCCAACAACCTTCAGTCGCCCAGACGACCTGCTTGATTTTGCTCATCAGAAGGGCAGATTCTTCAGTGAAGACTTCAGATACTCCAATTTTCCTTACAAAACCCAAATTTTTAAGAATCCCTTTCACAAATTTTCAAAATCTGCCAGAAAAGGCTTCAAGTTTTTGCATTTGCCATTCTTTTGACATCTACTGGTCGGTCACCTTTGTCGCGGCATCGGGTTGCTGGCCCCCGTTGGAGAGATTCCCCCTGTCGGGCAAATCCTGTCGCCACACCTGACAAGTTTCAAAATTTATTCCAACAAGTTAATTTTTGAATAAATCACAATGGTGGGCTTCCGAAAAGTTATTAAGATAAATTTCACCGAATTATTTACAAGAGGCCTTTTCCTTCAACGTTAACAAAGCCTGGCTGGTGATTTTACATATAACATCTTCTTTATTGTATGTATGACTTACAAAAGTTTCCACTGAACCCTCCCAGTTCACCTTTGCATGCTTCTTGATGGGAACTATACTGTTTCCGTGCACATAGGTTAGTTAAAATAGATGTATGCTTAAAGTTACATGTGCGTAATGCACGAAAATTTTGTACACACGAACAGTGGCGTCGCCAAGGGGGGGGCACTATCCCCCCTAAAGAATGGCTGTGCCCCCCGTGCCCCCAAATGAGATTTTGGGTAAGACAAATATTATGCACAAACACACCCTATTATATTAGATCTTGATACGAAAAAAATAGGACTCGCTATCACTTAATCACTCAAACATACGACTAAAATTGTACAAAATGTTCTCAAAACTTAAATTTTCAGCGCGCTTCGCGCGTATCTATTTTTTAAACTGCATAAAGGACAGCCTTATTGGGAAATGTAATCCACAGCTATTGTTTCAACCCTTTACTTTCAAAAGCTGTGAGACTACTGGCGCCTTAAGTCTTCTCCCTTCTATACAATTCCCACATCGATTATCTTTTAGCCAGATCTTATGTTTGAAAACTGTACAAAAAAAAATGCGTCTTTCTTTGTCTTCTTCGATGCGCATTCAATAAAGCTCAGTGCATAAAATTCAGAACATGATTCACTGTCCCCATTCCCCCCCCCCCCCCACACACACACACATTCACACCGCACACACACTATTAAATCGTTAGTGCGAGTAAGGCTAACAGAACGGTCAAATTGTGATTTATATTTTTGTGGCGTACACAGAGGAGGCCATATCGCCATTTTTTTAGTTCCTAAAAATACGTAAATTTTTAACACAAATTTCACTAACATGTGGTAACATGTGGCACCAGATTGCATGTAAGGACATCCAATTTTTCAAAAATTTTCAAAGGGGAGGGGGACACTACCTCCCCTTAGACCCCTCACCCAGGCCGGCAATCACACAACATACTGCATTTGGGCTGTTGGGTGTGCCCCTCCAGTTGACCACTTACCCCTCCCCGTGCCCCCCACTTCGAAAAGTCTGGCGGCGCCACTGCACACGAAAAAAAGGCTAGCTATGAGGTAGTTACCAGAGAGTAAGACAGGGTAACCCAGTTTGAAAAGAACGTGCTCCCTTTCGGTTTTTCATCTACCCCCCTCAAAATCAGGGAGCAAAATAAGAAGAAACTCACTCTACCAACGGAAAATATGTAGAGAGTCAACTAGGGATAAGAACATTATTCTTTTATGAATATCCATAGCGTTATGAAATATCATGCTCATTATTTAAAATATGCATGGCACCAAGCTTCTCTTAATGTGGCACCAAGCTTAATATCTTCCCTTATGATGAGGGGTAAGTGACAAGACCAACTCTAAACGCGTCTTCTCGAGGCAGGGTGACCGTGACAATCGGATGGTGTGACAAAGGCTGCTGCCGTGTATCCATTTTTTAAATCACGGGAAATTTCGGTAATGATCAAGTACCTTTCGGAAAAGAGAATGCATAGACTATAGACCAGGATACTGTTCCTTTATCCTACTCTATGGCATGGAAACTTCTCCAAATTTATAGCAGTTTCAAAGCATTGTGGTACGCGCAGTTTTTGGCTACACTAAAAATGTCATTAACAAAACCGACGCACACAAAAAGTCTACCCAATATCCTTTGTAATTCCTATTTGGAAATAGGTCTATTGGGGAAATTCGAGTGGTTCAGCAAGTTGAAGGAGAAACATATGTAGGTATTATTTATATTTTTCTGTTGGTTTTAGGTTCTCCTCTGGAAATCGACAACAAACAAAATCTTTCTTGGAAAATTTAGGCAATTGCTTTAAAATTTAGGAAAATTTTTTCTTGGTTGTGGAAAGACTGGACGGACGGCTGGCCAGCTGTTTGTTTCTGTGGTCAGGGTAACCCTGACGTGAGGGGCCGTGTTTACATTTGGTCTTTCATATCCCTTAACGTCAGGGAGCTTTTTGTTCCGATTTTCACTTTCAGTGAAGGTGGAACTTCGAGTCTAATCATACGTATTTATTAGGAGCACTATTGCTATTTGTCACTTGAAGCGTTCAACCACTAACACTGGCATCGTACAACTTGGTTGGGTAGCAGTGAACAGTGACGTCAGTTTCGTCGTTACAAACTAATCAGAAACATTTTCAATTTTATCCCCGATGATTTAGGCGTGAAACTTTTAGAAAGATATGGAGCAAATGTTATCTTTCTTTCATATGTTTGATTTCAACGAAAAAGATAAGTTGTTTTTGGTACAAGAGAAGCTTGTTTTGAATCCACCGACTTTTTCCATTGGCTTAAAATTCGCAGCTATATAAATGTTCATATCAGATGACCGTCCTTATCCCAGATTGTCCCTCTACATTTTTTTTATTTATTTATTTATTTCTTTCTTTCTTTCTTTCTTTCTTTATTTATTTATTTATTTATTTATTTATTTATTTATTTATTTATTTATTTTGCGCTTCTCTGTCCTCCCGCTATACTTAAAGTTTACTACTACTTTTTGCAAAGATTCCCTTAAAACGAGGGAAATGACTTCACCGTTCTTGACACATATATTTTCTCGGGAATGAAACCATTTTTGTCGGGAACAAATCCAACATCCCCCATTCATCCATCCTAGGGAACGTCCCTGTTGACAATGTTGTGGTAGACACAATAATTAGCTTTTCCGTAGTTGAGGAAGTTACATTTAGTCTACATACCGAAAATGTAATGTAAAACTACATCAGTGTTACACAAAATGTCACCAGACTGCACTTAAACACTTGTAATTACGAAAAAGGTTTCAAAAGGGAAGAGTATACATCATAGCCTTAGATCAAGAGGGCAACATAAAATTTACGGCACCGTGGCCCGTATTAGGTAAAGAGATAAGGGATAGAAAGCATGTTTATATGCGGGGCAAAGAGGGGCACTTACCCCCCACTTCTTCCAAAGCTTAAAAAATAATAAAAACAATGAATAACATGAGCGAAAGGAAGCGAGATCACACAAATTTTTTGAAAATTTTTCAATAGCCTATTATGATCAAATTTTGTAATGTTAAATGAAAGAAAACACCAGCATCAAAACCATAAAAAATGCTGAGGGGATTTTTTTGGCGAGCCTCCCGCGCATACCCTTTGAGAACTGACTAATACAATTGGCAACTTTGGCACGGTAAATTTTCTTTCAAAGCATTGGCGTCTTCAACGGGCTAAACTATTGTGACTTGGAGCCTCGAAATAATGGTCACTGAAAATAATCATGTACGCCATTAAATGCATTAATTAAATTGCAAACAAAATCCCAGACCCTACTCATGTAAAAGGAATCGCAACTTTCGATTAATTTTTCGGAGTGCTTTGCATGAGCCTCATAAAAATTGATGTCTCGTAGTAATGCTGTACTACTGTGCGTAGGAAAACTGATGAAAATGTCTCGTTATTACTTCCTGTGGGACAACAACACACTATTTCTAAAGCCTCACTACACCTCTCGCTGTTCACTTTCCCCACCAATACTGCATCGTTTTACCTGTAGAACATATCGCTTGTCCGGACTGGGAAATGTCCGGGTGGGAATTGTCCGGGTTGGAATTGTCCGGGTTGGAATTGTCCGGGTGGCAGTTGTCTGGGTGGGAGTTGTCCGGGAACCTGTACGGACACACCAGAGAGCTGATACTTGGTCGAAATTGAATCTCCCTGAATAAATATAGGGTCGTTAACGAGCCAATTGGCTTCCTGACCCTCAAAACGTTAAATTTAATCAACCTTAGTACTACTGCATGAAAAAGGAAATGACTTGTTGTTAGTAAGGGCCACACGCCAATTGTACTTAGCTCTTACACAACAACCTGCAGTTCATAAAGAATGCAGTGCGGAATGCATTCGTTGAGACGTTGAAGTTCGGGTGGATTCTGGTGGTTAGAACACTTTCACCACCCTTTGAGTAGTTTGAAAATTTAAAAAAGTGATAATGTTGCAAATGTGTAGATTAAAAATGTACCAAAGAAGAGTCTTTCAGTCCAAGAAAAGATGTATAAATACAAATGATGAAGTTTTATATGATGGGTTTCGTATGATTTCCTGTGATCTCACAATTTTTAAGGGTCGTGCACCTCCTGGGGGTTTGGCCTCTACTCCCTTACTGAGGTGTCTTAGGGCTGTTGATTTCCACGCATTTTACGTGGAAAGCCCTGTACCTAAGACGCTGTTTACCCGCGAGTGGTGTTATGACTATCAAAACAGTCTTTCATTGAAATTGTTCCCGCAATCCCTGGGTTGGACATGCGCATTCTGGTTCATCTGGTTGCATCTTCAAATATCTCTGGAATATCCTCCCCCATCACCACCACCACGTAACAAGTTTGAAGAGAATGCAATTTATGGTAATGAAAGCGGTGGAGGGGATTTGTAGTAATGTACCTTACAGGCTTACAGACAAAGAACATTGTGATGACCATACCATTCAGTTCGGGAAATTCCCCGTTTTGGGAGAATCTAGTTTGTTTGGTATTAGGAGTAGCCATTTTTTTGTACCATAATTCCACGCGCCTGTGTATAATTTCAGTTGAGAATGGTTTTTGGAAACCCCTTGTAGAGTTCATCAGTGTAAATGTAGTGGATTTATATGTATATTCGGTAGGCGTATTGTCATAGCTATGGAAAAGCTACGTCCTCATCAGTGATTCACAGCGTCCTTTTGGAAAAAAAGCAAGTTCTTCATTGATCTTAATTCCTGCTTAACCTTGTTTTTTTTTTTTTTTGATAAGCCTATATTATATATTGCATCAGTTTTCCCCGTTCGGGAGAATTTTGATTTTCTATAAAACGGAAGGATCTCCTCGACTGATATAGTAAGCTCTTTCAAGAGTGGCTTTCATTCAGATTTACAATTCTCACTAACAATGGCAAATGTTAATTAGTCATGCCTTTTAATAAACATTATCAGGTGAGACTAAGAACTGAAAAATAAGACGAGTTAAATCGGTATTATAGAACTACAATGAATGCAAGGGAGGCTTGCACTTTTGCTGTACCATCATCAGACACTGTCGTAATTACCTTTTTATTGGTACACACAACCGCTGAGTAGCAAACACGGATTAATCATCAAACGTGGGGTATATTGATTGGTCTTAAAATAAATCTCATAATCATGGACTGAAAAGGTTGACTTGGGTAAAGTTGTGTTGAAGAAGGAAGAAGAAACAATCTCTTAAAGCGACTGCCTGTATGAGGAAAAATGTGTAATTGGTCTGTTGATACTGCAAACTTTCCGCCATGCACTGAAAGTTTTTAATGTAGAACTATCTTATTACGTGCCTTAATAGAGACTGTAAGATGTAACTTTGTCTTAAACTGTTTCTTACAAAGCATGCAAAGCTTATTTTGCCAGCGTTGGTTCAAACGAACTGACACAACCGATCAAATTTACGATCTTAAATAGGAATAAATAGGTGACTATATCAGTGCTCCTCTCATATTAGGTATTATTGTCATTTGAACTTCATTCGGTGTTTAGTAAATACTGAGAAATAATCTTACTTCGTTCAAATTATGGGCAGTAGATAACTATCGAAATGATAAAACTCACGTAAAAGTCATATCACTGATGTAACACGCAGTAACTGCGATAAAATGTAGTAACTGCCTGTTATATATATATATATATATATATATATATAGGTCGATAAAGGTAGTAATAAGTGCTAAAAGTTTCGGAAAATTCCACGACGTCTCGAGTATAAACTCTTCATCTGGTGGCAAAAATGCAACTGAACAACAATGATGTAAAAGTAGACAAGGCACACATTGGAAAACGGCACGAACAGATCGGTTGTAAAAATTGGAAAATGACATGAACAGATCGGTTGAAAAAATTGAAAAATGACACGGTGAAAAAACAGTGAAATGAGGGCTGAGTGAAACAGGTAAAAAGTTAGTTCAAAAGGGGGCAAGTTAAAAAAGTTCCATCCTAACGTTAAGACCGTGTGGAGAGAGGGTTCCGAGCTTCATGATAAGCCGGCTTTCGACAGTCAGGCGGTCACGGTCGGAACCTCTGTACATTATGGCTGCGGTAACTGCTAAGTCCTTTATCGAACACAGTGATGGAGGACTGAAATGTGTAGATACCGGATAACCTTGAAGGTTTGTTTGTTGGATCTGAGGTGTTCAGTTACTCGGTCAGGGAGGCGATGTTTGGTCTCTCCCACATACAGACAGTTACAACGTCCACAAACTAAAATATAAACCACACTAGTGAAAGTACAGGTAAAATGTTGGTTATCAGTAAATATGTCACCGTTGGGACCCAAAATGTTGATGAGGGTGTTTTTGCCAACTACTGGGCATGTGTTGCATCTGCTGCGATTACAGGGGAATGTTCCTGAGGTGTTTTCTGTGCATGGGCAGCTGTGGATGGGAAGCACGAACTAAATGATTGGCAATAATGTTTTCAACTCTGAAGGCCGTAATGGGAGGTTCTGGGAAAAGATCACGGGTGAAGGGGTCTTGCCAAAGAGTCTCTACATTCTTGTATATGGCACGTATGATGGGGCGTACTGACGGGTGATATGAAATTACCAAAGGAATGC